>PVJH01001045.1:0-131493 GCA_004026705.1 Nesogale talazaci
ATATATATATATTTCTGTGGATTTGTTTCTCTAGTCTACTCAGACTAACACAGAACCCAAAGCCACCCACAACCATCTTTTGCTTTGTCTAGAAGAAGAATCAAAATCCTAGAGAAACTAGTCTATGCGTCTGTTACTAATACATGGCAAGCTTGGCACTTGAACTGTGGTCCATGGTGATTCCACAGTGTCTCCAGTGCATCCTCATGCAGTGCTACAGGTCAGTAAGGGAATCGGGGCAGTCATATACTTGATGTCAATATCACGATTGGGATGTAGAGGAGTCTAGCCTGTTAATCTGGAGATAGCCAATGAGGCCTCTGTGTGGGCATGGCTTTCTCCTGAGAATTCTGAGAAGTCTCACGGGATTGCCCAATTGCAGAAGAGAAACTTGACTCTCAGTCTCTGACAAGAACTATTGACAAGACAAGATGACAGCATGCTGATTGATCCTGATTCCTGGAGAATGGAGGAGCCGGAAAAGAGACCACATGGGTTTGATCTGAGGGAGCCAAATCTCTGACGCTGGAGAATCCACATGAAAACTCCTGCCAATGCTGAGACGCTTCTACTGCCACTAGACACAAAAAAACTCTGCATCCACTGGCCTGTGATTGTCCTGGTGTAATTGCATGTGCTTCATAAGTCGGAAGGAGACTTTATAGACTGATATCGTACATATGGGCTAATATTGGACTTGTGACCATGGGCTGGACTGGGTTGGGATGTTTTCTCAATGTTCCATCCCTCTTGTATATAAACCTTTCTCTTATATCCATATGTGTGCTTATGAATTTGTTTCTCTAGTCTACCCAGACTAATACAGGAATGTATGGTTCAGTCCTATGGTCCTCTCTGTTCATTGGATCAACAATATGTTAATTGAGAATATGAACTTATAATATTGAGGCACATGGATAAAAAGGAAAATTGACAAAAAGAAGAAAAGGAATTATTTTCACACTTAAATAAAAGAAGGTACTCTGTACTACTGTAGTTGCATTCAACTCTCATATTTGTAGGATAAACAGTTGACATACTACCAAAACTCTGAAATGTCCTTCAAGAAGCAATTCCTAATGGGAGACCCTCCTTCTCAGCATCTCTGGTGGTAAATCTCCAAGACTAGATGTGATAAAGTTAGAGCTCCCTAAAGATTAAAGGGGTACAAACATAACTGAGAATGTGAATTTTCCTGTATTAAAACTATTTTGAAGGAAATCTGGGAAGGAGAGAGGTAGCAGGAAAAAAGTAAAATATGAGGCAAAGCTTTTGTCCTGCATCCCCTCTCTTTCGAGTAGAAAGTGATACAGTCATATTTATGGTTTTTAAAAAAGGCTCACAAAGATGGAAAGATATAAAAACTAGTGCTTAACAAGATTAATGATGGATCATGGTCTCCCTACTTATGTACATTACTGCGTCTTAAAGTAAAAGCTGATCCAACTGACCATTATCTTGTTAGATAACGCCATCTAGTCATCTTCAACTTACCTAACAGAAATGAAATGTTGCCTGACCCCGCATCATATTCATTATAGTTGTGCCTATTGTGTATTGATGCAATGGAAAGTTTCTTTCATTTTCTAACCCTCTCCCTTAGTAATTTTGAGACATTTTCTAACAACTTGTCTTTCCTGATGACACATACAAATACAACAAGCTGAAGTGGTACCATCTTCCCTTCTTAAAAAACATGCTGCCTTTATATTTTCTAAGACTGGCTTGATAGCTCTTCTGGGAGTCCATAGAACATTCAATATTCTTTGCCAACAGTGTTATTGGGATGTATCAGGTCTTCTTCTGTCTTTTGTTTTATCCAACTTTTACATGCAGATGAGGTGATTCAATAAAATATGGCTCACATTAGATACAGATAACCAGACAACAGGCATAGCCTCCTTAAAATACCAATGCTCTCCTCCTCTGTTATTTATTTGTTCATTTATTGTCCCACAAGACCCTTCACTCCCTTGGTTTTCACTCATCACTCACTGATTTTCCTCCCCCTCAGACCCCTTCCACTTTTCTTTTCCTCTTATATCTAAATAGAAAAATTCTCAGAGCTAAGTGTGCCTTCAGGCATCTTACAGAGCATATTTCATACTTGAATGATATCGCTTCAAAATATAGAGCTGAGTCCTGGCCTCTACACCTTACAGATGTGATTTGGTTTGGAAATAGGACTTTTATGTTAATTAACTTATGCCCAGATGCAGAGGGGGTCATATTCCTAATTACTTTTAAGTTATAGAAGATCAGAATAGATATATCAACACACAAAAGAGAAATCAAAACACCAAGGAACTCCCACATCTGTCAACAAGAAGTTGACTTCATACCCCTCAGAGATAGGCTCTGAATAAAAGATGACACAGCTACTATTTCCTTGAATGAGGATATACAGACTCACCCCCCAGTAAGCATTCTGCTTCCATTGAATGTGGAGAGCTATTAAAGTAGGAGGATGCATTTTTAGTCACTATATAATTTATTAATTGTTATTAATTTTTCATATTGTACTCTGTCCGATGTGTCCCTTTACCCACTTTCCTGTTGCCCATACTCAATAGAGATCATATATAGATCATGCAATTGGTTCATCCACCCTGCTTTTGCCCTCCCGGTATCACCACAGAAGAAATCATCTGTCCTGAATTCCCCATGTTTCCAACTCCAGTGTATATTCCCTGGTCTAGGAGGGTTGCAAGGTAGAACTGGGATCATGATAGTGGATGGGAGGAAGCATTTGGGAACTAGAGAAAAGTTGCATATCTCATTGTTGCAACACTGTCCCCTGACTGACTCTTCTCCCTGCAACCCCTCTGTGAGGGGGTGCTGCTTCACCTATTGATGGGCTTTGGGTCCCCACTCAATGCTCCCTCTCTTGTTAATGATACAATTTTTAGTTTTTTGATGCCTGACACCTGCTCCCTTTGACATCTCATAGTCACACAGGATGGTGTGCTTCTTCCATGTGGGCTTTGTTGCTTCTGAGCTAGATGGCTGCTTGTTTACTTTCAAGTCTCAAAGACCCATGACACTATATCATTTGATAGCCAAGCACCATCAGCTTTCTTCACCATATTTGCTTATGCACCCATTTGTTGTCATCAGTCAATCAGGGAGGTGAATAAACAATGCTATGATTTTTAGTTCTTAACTCCTGATAGATAACTGACCACTTTGGTACCTTGTCACACAGGCTGGTGTACTTCTTCCATGTGGGCATTGTTGTTTCTCAGCTAGATGACTGCTTGTTTATTTTCAAGATTTTAAGACCCCTGACACTATATATTTTGCTAGCCCGGCACCATTTGCCTTCTTTGCCACCTTTGCTTATGCACATATTTGATTTCACTGATAGATCAGCATGCATATATGTATGGAATTAGTATTAGGACAGCATATGGACATTGCATCTCCACTCAAGTACTTCCTCAGTGCAAGAACATTTCATTCTATTTGAAGTTTCTTTAATGTTTTGATAATTACACGTTAAAGTCCAAGATCATGCTCATTGAGCATACTGGATTATAATCTTGATACACAGATATAAAGAGGGAAATGGACAAAAATAGACTGTTCTTATCAGTGAGAAAAGACAGTTCCATTCTTTAAAGCCACTCATTTGAGGTAATTCATTTTGACAAGACCACATGTCTGAAATATAATCTCAATTTCATCCCTCCCAACCCTACCATTTCTTCTGAATTTTCCTCTTACTCATTGGTATCATCGTCTACTTCTGTCAAAGTAGAAATAAGGATGCCATCCTAAACTGCATTTTCTTCCTGTTAGTAAAACCAGCCAATCATAAACTTCTGTCCATTGCCTTACCAAATATGTGTCTCCACTCCGAATTCATTATATATTTACTATTGCAGTTCCTGGTTCTGGAGTTTCTGGCATCTTTCTCCAGCACTTTGATAAAGTCCTGTATTTCTATTTATGTCCACAATCCACATTCCTCTCCTGTTCCCTGTTTATAAGTGAATTTCTAAGGGTTATGCTAAAAATCCAAATTTTATTGTAGCTTAAGTAACCAATAGGAGATGCCCCATCTTTAGGACGGCTTGTCATTCCACTTTCTTCTCTCTCATTCCAGCTAGAGAGGTCTTCTTTCAGTGCTTTTGGGGATGTAAAACTTCCAGGTTTTGTTATTTTTTCAACAGTCTTGCTACTCTTTCCAAACCTGCATGACTGACTCCTATTAGTAATAATGGTTCATTAGATTTTATGTTAAGTATTGTTTCCACAGTGAAGTCTTCTCTCATTTACCCACCAAGGTCCTGCTGATTTCCTATTGCAATTTCCTATTTCCTATTTTTTATTGGAGTCTGTCCTTTCCTTAAGTTATTGATTATATTTTCTTACAATTTACACTCTAAATGTCTTTGAGAGATGATACCTTGGCCTAGCTTACTGTAGAGGTACAATTGTTTAGCACAATTGCAGTGATAAACATTGGGTAACTATGTATTCAATGAATGGATAAATGGATGGTGAAGGAATGGAGCTTAAAATAAGAGCTCAAATGTTGAGAGAAGAGATGGAGACAGGAAGTTGAAAGGTGACAATGTACACAGCTAAGGTTGTGTATATGGGATGAGAACATAAAAAAGTTTGCTGTTGTTGCTGGAGCAATTATTATTTGTGACAGAAAGGATAGGGGATTGAGAATGGAGAAAATTGAGGACCAATCCCAGGAGCAATTGGGAAACGTGCTGCCGGCTACATGTGAAAGGTTTTATGGGGCATTAAACACTTTCCTTCAGCTGGAGATCCCAAAGTATTAGTCAATGGATATGTATGTGATTTGTTTCAGTAGTGTCTGACAGTTTGTGTAGAAGGAGCTACAGTACATTGTTGACTTAATTCATGTCTAAGACTCATTAGACTCAAATATGGTAGAGGGGGAAGTGATGAGGAAGTTTGAGCGTACCTGTGCAAAAATGTTCAGTGCTCAGTCATGGATGTCTAGGTCAGCAAAGGCAAAGCAGGGCTCAGAAAGAAAGGAAAGGGAGGAAGGTATCATTCACTTCTGACATTTCTTCAAATTTTATCATGTAAATTAATAGTGTACACTCAATTCACACTTAGATATCATCACAACATTGGTCCTGAGAAAAGAAAAACAAAAACAATCAATTCTTAAAAAAGGCATCAGCTGCATCAATTCTGTGTGAATGTCTAACCATCCAGCCTAATTATGAAATCCTGATTATTGCTTTATGTTTAAAATTTGGTCACTTTTTAAAAGAAACTTCCAGTGGTAGGTAAAAATACACAGGAAAGAGCTAACCATTCAGATTCATACAAATGCTCTTTCTCTACACCATTGAGGAATAGGAGAGAAGGACACGACTAATAAGCATTGTAGTCCTAGACAAGCCTGAAATTAACCCTGGAAAAAGCTGGCAACTGAAGGGCAACTCTGGCCACCAGATTTCTATCTGATTTCTATCTGACCTCAGAAGAGCATGTGTTACCTTTGTTTGACCATTCACAACTCAATGTGTAGATAATGCAGGTCTCCATGAGATGCTAACATTCCAGGTATTAACTTGTACCATTGTCAATTATTTACAAACATAATTGTTGTGTTTCAGAGATCCTCCTGAAGAAAACAACGTGGAAGGGTGTGCTGCACAGATTATCCTGATGCCTGGCAACAAAGGCAGTATTAAAAGAGAGATGTAGAAGGAGAGGCTGGAAATTTCACATGGAAGTTTTAGAAATGCTTTGTTTGGGTCATGATGTTAGCTCCCCACCCTCCACAAATGAATGGCCCCCAATCTGCTGTATCACATTTTCAGGTCTCTAGAAAAAGACAGCACGCTTTGTTAATTCAAAAGCCTCATGGGTCAGACTAAAAGGATTTTAACATCATTAAATTTTGCATCAATATTATATGTTTAGAATCATGTCCTTTCAAGTTATTCTATATTTACCCAACTATCAGTCTTCCCCCTCTCCAATTTAGCAACTGGAAATGTTGCTTTCTGCTATATTGAAATGAAAGTTGTAGCTAAAGTACAAGTCTCATTCAAGCACAAGATATTTCTGGGTTTGTAACTTTTTTGAAGTTATGGAATTAGATTTTTATTCTATAAGCCCACTCATTATAGAAATATGATATTTAAATATAGAACTTCTCTCATATTTGAAAATTCACCCTTTCCTTGTTTGGTTTGCTTGTTTGGGGGGATGTGTATAACTTCACAAGTCCACGTACTTTAAACAGATGAGGGTTCTAGTGTGAAGTTTTCCATGTATTCTAGCATAGGGGCTATAAACTACTGTGGGAAAGACACTGAATTTAGGCGTCAATTTGAAAAAAGAAGATTAAGGATTATAATTTGAATCCTTTCAGTCACTTAGCAGCAGCGTGACCATCGGTAAGTGATGAAACCTGAAGAGCCTCAGTGTCTTCCTTTTCAGAAGAAGATGACAATGATTTCAGTAGAGAAAGGCTGTAAAGATTTGATGGATGGATATCAAAGTACTCTGGAAGCTTCCTGGTGAAGAACACGTGTGAAGACCTATTCTTATCCTCAATGCTAATACCCATATTGTGACTGGGCACACTGCCCTTTTCCAAGGCACGCCTTTGATCTGAATCTACCCAAGTCTTGTCATTTATCACCTCTGAAACTGATGCCTTTCACCCTGTGTGTTCGGAAGGCTCAGTCAGTAAGCTGGTTTGAATGTGGCCTATCAAATAAAGAATGTTTCAAATCAGAAGATTAAGGGAATGATAACATTCTCTCATTTCTATGAATTTTTCATCTTATTCCAATACTGTCAAAAAGTGCTATGTGGGTCAGGTCTCAGTCTTCCCAGGTTTAAACAGAAGGTCGAGGAGACTGTTTCTCAACTTCGATTTGCAATTCAACTACCACTGGATGGAATCCTTCAGGGGCCTCCATGCCCAAAGCTCTGCTATCTGCAGGAGGATCTGGTAGAGACTGGAGCATCTAGCAAAAAGCCTGGCCTTGAATTGTACTCTTTTCCCCCTATTAGAATTACTAGAGCTTTCATTTCCTTTCCACTGAGAAGAATGTATAGCTATGTAATTATTTATTTTTTTTTTACCTTGTCGGCTTTGTTTTGCTTAGGAGAGATCACCCTTGGCATTTCGTGAGACTGACCGAGCACTGATTTAGCCTCATTTCAATCATACTGGCCACCTCTCTTCCAAAGGTGTCGGCCATCTGAAGCTATGGTTATTGAGGTCTTATCTATCCTTCAAAACTGCTGGATTCGGGCTTAGAAATATAATAATAATATAATTTGGGTCTTAATACTTTTACAATTGCCTGTTTTGAGTAGGCAGCTATCAGTGGGGAGTTGTGAGGAGCGGGAGAAAAGCTAGAAGCGGCATGATGTAAAGAAAAGAGGACTGGGAGGAAATCGGTACACCTTGAGAACAGTTCTGGTTTTCCTGCTATGCATGCCTTGGCCAAGTCATGTCCCTCCGTAGACCTCTATGCTATTGAGTGAGAGAGCTTCTGTGGTCCCATCTTGTATTAATATTCTGGAATTCTCTTTGCAAATTTTAGGTGCCTTAATTCTTAAGGTTTTTCCTCTGAGTCATGCTGTTGTGCATGTTGGTACCACACCAGTGTACTATTGACTCACAGCAGCTCTTTATGACTGAGTAGGATTGTAGCATAAGATTGTCTAGGCCAGTGGTCAGCAAACTTCAGCTTATGAGCCATATGCAGCTCTTTCAGTGTGAATGTGTGGCTCTGAAGTAACACTGAAAACACTTGAAAGTTATTATTTCAGATGAAAGTGATTTCATTTGTTTGGAAAAACATATTTCAGGCTTTTGAGTAATTTTAAAGTTGTTAGGGGGGACAGGAGTGGCTCTTCAAGTTCAAGAGTTTGCTTACCTCTAGTCTAGGCTGCAATCTTTGCCAAAGCAAATTGTCAATCTTTCCCCATGGAACTGAGAAGTGACATTGAAGGGCCAGACTTTCCTGCCAACCTTTCTGTTAGCAGCTGAGTGCTTCACCACTATACCACCAAGGGTGCTTTTCTGGATAATGAGAACTGAGAGAAAGAAGCAAGTTAATTATTCTTTCTATGCTTAAAATATTTCAACCTTTTTCAAATGGCTCTCACAAGAGACCAAGTATGGCATGAACTGGACTGAATTTACCTCTCTGACCTCACACCTAGGCTCTCCTCACACCCTGTGAGGTCAGAGACCCTCTGCTTCTCACTGGATTCCCCAGTGTATCTCCTTTGTCATTTCTGTCATACTTTCCTCTTCTGGGCTGCAGTTTACATGCACTTTCTCTCTCCCCAGGGAGGACACAGCCTTCTTTTCTGTGAGCTAGTAAAACACGATGCTTCTGTGGAACATGCTACTCCCTGGACCGTGAAGAGAGTGGCTGGATCCGGGTGTTGCACTGTGCTGCAGGAGGCCGAAGGGAATTGCTCACCTTCAGGTTGCAGCTGTTGGACAGCTTTAAAGAACTACACTTATTGAGTGCTCCACCATAAATACGTTTTCCTAAAAATATCTTCTCTACCTAGGGCCCTCCTGTCTGCCATCTCGTAGTAGTTAAATGTTCAGCTGAATGCTATACCATTGATATTTTCACAACCAGCAAGGCCATGCAGGGTGTGTAGGCTTAGTAGTTCCAGACAAAAATGCACTTGGAAGGAGGGCATATCAATCAACTTCTGGGGGAAAAAGTGACCAGGGAAAACATGATAGAGAACAACAGAACACTGTCTCTTACAGGCTGGAATTCACTCAAGATATAGCTGAGAAAGAGCTACTGACTCAAAGTGGAGATGATCTTTTTTTTTTTACCCATGATAGCCTAAGGTTTAAAAATAACATTCAAATACATGATACAAGACAGATATACATTAAAGTGTGTATAATTTCCCTTATATGTTTGCATTTTTCATTTTTCCCAAATGAAGTATATCTTACCCTTATCATGAGGAAAGAGCTCTAAGTGGTGGTGGTTGGGACTTTTATTCTACTTGCTGTCCCTATAGGTTCATTAATCCCAGATTTCAGATACCAAAACACAGAAAAACATATTATACAACTTCAAGAGAGTGACCTCTAATGACATAACACCTCTGAGATACACCCTAATATATTCACACAAAAACCAAAGTGAACAATCCAAGCCAAAAATGCAGAAAATTTTGTAAACCAGATTCAAGTCAGTATGGATCTTTGAGGGATCTGAGGAAGCAGAAGAAAGATGTACCATAATTGGGTAGCTGTTGGTAGCTGGACAAATAAGGTCTTACTACAGCCATGCCCTGTGTGCTGTATTAAGGTATACATTATTCTAGGAAACCCGTGATGGTCAATATGTTTTTGTTTGTTCATATTAAGGTGTATCTCAGAGGTGCTATGTTATTGAGTGTTATGCTTCTGAAATTGTGATAAGTATTTTCCTGATTTTTATTAAATGAAATCTAGGATCGATGAACTTATAGAGATACCTAGTAGAACAAATAATTTGAATGTATGTGTGTGTGTGTGTGTGTGTGTGTGTGTGCTTGCATGGGCGGGAAGGAGTGGGGAAGTGAAAGGGAGATGTCAAGGAACCCAGGAAGGAATAATATGTTCCTTTCTCACCTTATGGTCGCACAAACTGGTATATTTTTTCCACAGGGGGCTTTGTTGCATCTAGATGACTACTTGTTTACCTTCAATCCTTTAAGACCCTAAACGCTGTATCTTTTTATAGCTGGGCACCATCAACTTTCTTCACCATTCTTGCTCATGGCCCCATGTTCTCAGTGATCATCTCGGGAATGGGAGCACACAGTGATATGTTTTGTTTTGTTCTTTTTTCTTGTTTGAGGTCTGAGAACTGACCCGTTTGGTACTTCATGACCACACTGTTGTTTGAAGTGAACTTGTTTGTCACAAGACCCCAAGTCCATTTCAGTTCCACTTTCCTCCTTTTTTTTCTTTAAACCACTCAGACCACTGTTAAGGTTGGAAGGTTAAGAAAGGCTAAGGTTTGAGGGCTCACTTGCTTTGTTTGCCTGCCACTTCCATGAGCATTTATTGCGGATCCAGGCAGTAAGTCATCAAAGTATGACAACCTGACAGACATGTAAACTCTGGTGGCACTGTGGGTTAGGTGTTGAGCTGATAACCTCAGGTTGGTGGTTCAAACCCAGCAGCTGCTCCTTGGGGCAAAGATGAGACTGTTTGCTCTTGTGATAATTTACAGTCTTGGAAACTCTTCCAGCATTGCTTTGACTGGGAATTGACTTGGTGGCAATTGGTTTTTAGGCTTAAATACATATACAAAAGTGTCCTTTTAAAAGTTCATGGAACTATGGAATGGAGATCATGGATTTTTCCCACAAATGTTTGAAGTTCCCTCATGGCATAGCAGTAATCAAGACTTCTCCCATAGGAATGGAGGCTGCTCAAGGGGTACATTGTCTGGGAATTTACCTCTAGTCTTCACAAGGAAAATACGAATGTCCACCAAAGAAACACACACACACACACACACACACACGCACTCAATATACCTAAATACACACATGCACATGGTGACACTGAAACATTGCTCTCCCACTTTGAGGGTGTCTCAGCAAGCATGTCTGGTTTAGTTGGGCAAAGAGGAATATGCTGTGGAATGAAACCACCTAGTTCTGGGACTACCTGGAATGTCTACTTCCTCTCTGTGCTTCAACTTTTTCTTCAATAAAGCTAGCAGAGGAGAGCATTTACCTTGAAGAGGAAAATTAGGAAGGCAAGTGCTCCAGGGCTTTGTAAAAATGATGTGTCATTTAACGTCTTCCCACACATGTCTATACGTTGATGTTGTAAATCAGGCCAATTGAGAAGGCACTTTGGTTTGGAACAACGTAAATATTTTCCATGGAGACCTTCCAATTTGAAAGAAAACAATAAAAACTGACTTTCTAAGAATTGTTCTTTTCCCTGAATTTTCTGTACTTTGATCCAAAAAGAAAATCCTTCCCCTGTTGAAGCTCTGTTTTGTCTGGGTCACCCAGAATAACCTAACAGAGAATTATTTTCTGAAATGAGAGTATATTGTTTAAAAAAATTAGTAAAATTAGGCAGAATATTAAATTGATCCTTGAATTAGAGGTGTGAAAAAGCAGTGTGAAGAGACTCTAATCCTTGCATTTACTAATTGTGCTCTCCTAGACATCTTCCCAAATCCTTGGTAGTGTTTAGGAGGCAAAGCCACTGATTTGCTGTAACATTTTCTGGGGTTTCCATTAATTAGGAACCGTTTGACAGTTTCCCACTAACTCAAAAGCAGAAATATGTTTTGCATTTCTCTCCTCTGATCATCTTCCTCTCTGTTGCTCTGCAGCTAGGGGAGATGTGAGAAATAAGAGCATCTAAAAGCACTGGCCTTATCGCTTGACCATAGTTAACCTTTGTTATATTATGATTACCCCTGGGTGGCCAACATGATTCAATACTTGGCCACTCACTGAGAGGTGAAAATTTTAAGTTCACCCAGTAGAACCTTGGAGGGATGGACTGCTGGTCTACTTCTGAGAAACCAGCCACTGAAAATTTCATGAAGTACACTTCAATAATCTCTCATGCTCATGGGGTCACTATGAGTACTTGTCCATTGGACCACATCTCTGTTTTGTTTTTTATGATCTAGCTTCAACCCACATTCATTGCCAATGGGTTGATTCTTTGTGCACCTTTAGTGTCTGTGGGTGTCCCAGACTGTAGCTCTTTAAGGCAATCAAACGTTTCATATCCGCACTGTGCTGGTGGTTTTGAACTGCTTGACCTTGAGGTTAGCAGCTCAACTCATAACCCACCATGCTGCCATGGCTGTGTTTTAAAACATTTCCATTTCCTACTTTGTCGCTTGGCTTAGCTGACTTTTCCGTGAAACAACACACTATTCTCTAACACATACACATATTATTCAAAAGCCTTTGCTTTCACTCATTGGGATGAAAATCCATCCCAACAGTTTCCCGCCACACTGCTCACTCAACTGATTTGTCAGGGAGGTTCAGAGGTTTCCCAATTTTAGAAAACATCTTCCAACCAATAATTATTTATGATAAATGCAATCTCATCAATGAAACTATTTATCCCACGTTTAAAAAGCAAAGCCAAGCCCTCTGAATTCATTTAACTTTAAAAACTTTCTCTCCTTCCCAGCTTGGTAAACTTGTAGATATGCGAAGTTACAGAGAATATATAGTTCATTTTTTCTGGCCTTGCTTCTTGCCTCTAGTAACTCACAATGGCTCACACTGTGTTTTTGCATGTTTATTTTTGCTCAGCTAGGTTCCAGAAAGATTTTTTTTCTCTCCCCTTAGTAATTTAGACTGTTTTTGGGGAAATATATGGTACTATCTTTTGATTTCTTCTGTGCCAAAAGAAAACTCTCTTTAGCTTGTAGGAATCAAACATTTGGTCAACATTCCAGACTATGGGCTAAGAAAATAGAGACCAATTTTAATTGCTCCACCAGGGAGCTTGCCAGCATTCTATAGCAAAAGCAAAGTACTAAATTAAGCAATGTAGCAGTGTTGTGAGGATACGGTTGTGGTAGAGGAGGAGGCCATAATTCCTTTTGGACTTTAAAGAGTACATTTTGGCAGCATAAACTTCTTTAAGTTGTTTCTCTCAAAATGCAGATCCAGGGAGCACACTCTGGAAATTAGTTCATTTTTGAAGTAGCTTCTGAACTATGGCTTCAAACTAAGAAGTACAACTTCTCTCAGTAGAACTGCCTGGCATTTTCAGAGGACTAGAGAACGTTTCAGCAAAACTTGTGTGTATGGGCAACTATTATTGCTGACAGAAACAAATTTCAAAAATTAAGAGAAACACTGTGAGGATCTTTTTTTTTATAAAGAAAGGAGCAAATATAGAACTTTATAAAGACGATCAGGTGTCTTAAATATATTTTTAACTCTAGGCAAACAAGAAGTTGTATATTGCTTACTGACTGTGAGGTCCAACACACAGGGAAGTGAGGACACTGGAGTCAATTCAATCATGCACAAAGACTGTGGAGACTGGCTCAGCTATGCAGATCTAACATTAGATCAGTTACATAGCTGTTACACAGCTTATATAGGTTTCATTTACCAATCAGATAATTTCTTAGATATACTTCCTGGTTTTTAAACATATCCTAATAAGTTCATGGATTTGCAGCAGGAAAAACTATTGGCCCACACTGTGGGCTATGTAAATGAGGTGTTTCTGGCTGAGTTATATAAATGAGGTGTAGCTGGCTGAGTCAGCCGACCAATAGTCTTACAAGACTATTTCATCCAATCATATTGCAGAACCAACTACCCAATCATATTACAGGATACTATTGTCCAATCATAGTACAGTATTTTACTGTCCAGTTACATTACAGATATTCACTCTTACTATGAGGAAGCTAGAAGCATTCTGGTAGGCTGTGTCTTAGAGGTTTAAAGTGAAAGGCTTTCAGGTGAGCTGGCCTGAGGTCTTATTTACCACAAGACCAGAGTTTTTCCAGGAATCATGGAAATCTGGGATATCCAGCAGCTTCTGCCAAACTCAAGACTATAATATCTCAGGACACTTGAAAGCACAGGTCCCAGCTAACTAAGGGCATTGTGCAGATACCCAATGGCTTCAAGACCACTCCAGGAGATGCAGCACCATTCTGCACTTTTTACTCCTCTCCCACAGCTCCAAAGGTCTGCCAAGAATGCTCCCACAAGTCATAGAAAAATTATTTTAAATACAACATTTTTCACCTCTCAAACATCAAAATAATAAAAGTAAAAACTCCCCCAAACAAATACATGAATTACTGTATATGTGTTATTGATGAATATAGTATATTTCAGGAACAGGGTGGTTTACCTTAAAACAGATATAAGTATATGGTCAGTTTTCAAAGTACATAATAGACTGGGAAATCATTGTTAATTCCTAAAAAATATATATAAATTTCATTTGAATAGTTCTCTTCCTTATTTTTAAAAGTAGTATTAGTTTCCAAACATCATTTCAGAGAAGCCTGTCTTAAATCCATTTTGTGTAAGCCTGTGAGGTATTTACATAATCTGGTGTCAACTTGAGATTATTAAGAGTGAATGGGGTGAGGACTGAGCCCGGTGTAGTGATTTTGCGCGGGACTGCGGCCCACTGGGATGGGGGTTCAATTCCAGTAGTGGCTCCACAGGAGCAAAGGCTGGGCCTCCTACTCCCACCACCAGAGGGCAGTGAACCCCCCCCCCCCAAACAAAACGAAACAAAACAAGAGTGAATGGGGTGGAGTTTATTCTGTCAATCAGTTGCAGCTTGATGACCTCGTTTGGAGGCACTATGAAGATAAATAGCTCACTGGAGGCCAGAGACACACTCTCTCAACTACACATTTCTGTTGACGAGCCATAGGGAGACCCATGCCAGTGCTGAGAAGCTTCTCCCACCACTGGATCCATAAAACTTTCTACCCATTGACCTGTGATCTTCCTGCATTTGGCATCATTGTATGTGTTGTGTGAGTCTGAAGGGGACTTTATAGATTGGTATTGGACAGATGGGCTAATATTGGACTTACGGACTTGATCTGGACAGGGATGGGTGTTTTCCCAATATACGATTTCCCTTTTATATAAAATTCTTTCCTATACACATAAGAGTGTCAATAAATTTGTTTCTTTAGTCAGCCCATACAAATCTCTATCTTAATTACATAGGACTGTGTTCGATGAGAAGGAAGTTGAACAAAGAGTGTTCCAGTGACAAAGCCCACTGTGTACAGTATGGGTATTAGAATTTAGAGGGTCCAGTAAAGTCATGATTCAGTGAGAGGGAGAGCTGCAGTTGAATTTTGAGCCTTGGTAGATTAGAATATAAGGGAGTGGTGTGGACCATGTCAGGTGAGCATTTTGGGAGTTTATGGCAGGGGACCAGTGAATAAAAGCTACACTAGATAGTCATGACCAATCGTGCAGAAAAGGGTAATGAGACTTTTCTAAACAGAAGGCCTGTGTTGTCAAGAAGGTGGCATACAGAGTATGATGATTACATTGCAAAGAGCAGAAAGCTGGGTGGCACTCAATAGAGGAGCTAGCGGGGGGGTGGGAGGTGGTGATTGTCAGAATGTCTTATCTTGGAATTGAATTTTTGGAAGATGCCACAGGTTGACATGTCACCACCTTAGAGATGTTTCATCCTATGGTGAATAGATTACCCTTCAACTAAGAAAATTCAAATGAAACTAAAGTCAAGCTCAAAAGGCAAGTATTGCATCCAATCACAGTAGATAGTTACTGAAGATGACAACTGGAAAAACACACAGAATGGTGAAAGGGTTTAGCAGAAATCTGCCTTTCCCTTGCAACTTTTCTGTAAATCTCAATCAGCTTTAAAATATGAAGCACATGTAAAAACAAAAGAATACAATACAGGAAAAAGAAACTGGTAGTTACATAATCTGTTGTCTAGCTGGACTAACACAGAAACAGAACAAAAATAAGCCTAAGAAGGAAACAACCACCACAACAAACCAAACGTAGACTAGATCTATTGCCTGCTGATGAAAGTCGTGACTGTCGGATTCGTATCAAACTGATCGGATTTGCTTAGTACTTTTCTTTTGCTCACAGCGAACCTTAAAAGTGAAAGAATACAGACCAGTAGAGAGAGAAACCCGAAGTTTCTTTAAAACATGCGAAAAGAGGCTGGAGAAATCTCTTTTCTGAATGTGTGTACTCACTTGTGAAAAACGATGTTTCTCTACAAATAGTGAATGCTTCTACAGTATTCACTGTATACTAAATCATGAATCCCCTTTCACAATGTCCTTTCCTACCACCCTCAAGAGAAATTTGAATAACGTTGGCTATTTTATCAAGGGCATTCCAAAGGATGTGTGGAAATGTTACTTAATGAATGCTTAATTCCACAAGTTAACCCTCTTTGATGTCTCTTTCCTCCACTGTATTTACACTACTCACATATCACAGCATCTTCATCTAGTCATTTAGGCAGGCTTAAGTGCTTTGATAATGAAGATTATTTAGAACAAGCAGGCAGAGTTTGGACCCCATCAGCATGTGTGCTGGGCAGTCACTGGATACATTTGCAGATAGTCCTGACATTGCCAAACCTGGGGATGAGGGCTGGCCACTACAATGCCACTTAGACTATTTCAATAGCACAAGTGGAAGGTCATGAGGTATTGTTAGACATGGCTGTGATGTGATGAGAGAGAGAGGAAACAGATGGGAGTGGGAACTTAGAGGCCCAACGCACACAGTTTACTATATATTATCAGGCTAATAATAGAGGGAGGCAAAAATGTCTCCAAACTTCTGAGCTTGAGTATTTTGGAGAATGGTAAGAATATGTGGGTATGTTGGGGAAAAGAAGAGCGTGTTTGAAAGAGAGAACTTAATGACAAAACTGAAGTAGGTAAAGTCATTTTTGGAGTCTGGGTGTCTCCTCTAGTGAGTTGCTTCTGAGTCAATTCTGACTTGTAGTGACCATATGTGTATCATAGGAGGACTGGATTCCCCAAGATTTTCAGGGGCTAATAATTTGGAAGTAATTCACCAGGGTTTTTTTTCTGAGACACCAAAGACAGTCTTTTGATCAGCAGCCGAGTTAGCTACAATTAAGCAGTGAAACACATTGAGTTTGAACCACTCGGGAACTCCACAGACCCACTACTTTGTGCCAATATTATCACAGCATATCAACTAGGTCTTCCTTGAGGAGATAATAACAAGTACTCATGTAGAAGCCGAGATTTTCAGCACCTTTAAAAAGTATTTTATTGGGGGCTTGTACAACTCTTATCACAATCCGTACATCCATCCATGTATCAAGCACATTTGTACACTTGTTTGTCCTCATCATTCTCAAAACATTTGCTCTCTACTTGAGTCCTTGGTATCAGCTCCTCATTTCTCACCCCCCTCCTCACCCATCCTCCCTCATGAACCCTTGATAATTTATAAATTCTTATTACTTTGTCATGTCTTACACTGTCCAATGTCTCTCTCCTAATTTTCTGTTGTCTGACCCTCAGGGAGGAGGTTAAATGTGGATTCTTGTGATCAGTTCCCCCTTTCTACTCCACCTTCCCTCCACCCTCCTGGTATTGCCACTCTCACCACTGATCCTGAAGGGATTGTCTGTCCTGAATTCCATGTGTTTCCAACACATTTTAATGCAGTTTTTGTGATAGAATTAGGGGCCTCGGCTGATATTCATGTCAGCTTATACTTGAGTATATAGAGTAGCTAGTTATTAATTTACTTAAGTAGGGTACAGAATTTAAATGGATATAACAGCAAAGAAATATGCTTATTTTTTGCTTAAGTATTATTTTCTCAATCTGTATTCAATGAACACTAGTGATATTCCAGTTTCTGTGCTGATCAATTTCTAACAGAGGGTTTGGGGGAATTACAAAGGGCAGTTAGGGAGCTATTTCCCTGAGCTCTTAAAATTTAAAGGTTGAAGGGAGCTGCTAGTATAGCTAATTTTAAGACCAGCTCTCCTGGGTTCTTATAGATCTCCATGTCTCTCCCTCTCCCGCTCTCCCTCACACACCATTTCTTATTATATGTTAAAACTCCTTGATGCTGATTTGTGACAGCTATAGCTTTTAAAAATCTGCTTGTATGTATTCTTATAAGCCATCTCAGATATTTTTGAGCAAGGCAAAACATAAATAAATTCTAAGCTAAAATAACTACTTTCCATTCCTGCCAGCTTGATGAATTAAATGATTTTCATTTGTATTCTCCCCCAACCTTACCCATATCCATATCCATGATTTTCACATATTTGCAGTGTGCGAGTATATATACAGAAAGAAAATGATCTGTCCTCTGTCTAAGAACAGTGGCCTTGAGACATCGACTATCTAGTGATTAAACTGCACTCGAGCCTTCAGAGGAAATGGAGCTTCAGGAAGGAGACTTCAGCATGCCTATGTTTAGCCAAGGTGGGTTTGTGTGATCAGAGGGAGGCGTCCTGCTTGGCCACAAACTCTGAGTCATTCTCTCCAGCACACGTGTCAGTTTCTCCAACGGTCCTGACAGCCTCCATCAGAAGATAGAGCCCCATTGTAACTTCCCTGGACCGTAACTTTTCAATATTCCGAAAGTCAGGAACAAATGCTGGGAGCCACCTTCCCTTCTCTAAATCACATGAATGTTAGCACCGACCTTGCTTTTGGACCTTACCCAATTGCCCTTTTCCTGGTTGGGAACTACAACCTATTCTTCTGTTCAGCACCTGGCTTCCAAAGAGCATGCCCAGTCAATAAAGGGTAGTTAAAGCTTGAATATGTGATCTTGTGATACACATCGCTTCAAATCACAGGTGCCGCAGATAGTTTTGTTGGATTCCTTTTTGGCTGTAATCAGCGAGGAATGGACGGCAAAAAGCACAGCACACGTTCTAACATGGGTTTGAATTGGTTCTCTGAGATCACTAGCTCAATGGCCACGGGATGGTTTAAGTCCCCAGGCTCTCAGTTTACTCTTCATTATTTTGGGTAGGCTTTAGTATTTTCCTTTAGGGTGTATCACCAGGGTGAGGTGTGTGAATGGCTTATCACAGTGCTTGATCCAAATAACCAATGGGTATGTGACTGAGAGCCATGTACTAAAGGGGAAAGGAGTCCTTGTGTTCTTTCCTGGGCAAGGGTTAGCAGCTTGAAACCATCGACTGCTCCGCGGGAGGAAGATGCCACTTTCTACTCCACTAAAGAGTTACATACAGTCTCAGAAACCCACGGGGTTATCTCTACCCTGTCTTATAGGGTGTCAATAAGTTAAAAAATGCCTTGAGTTGAGTTGAAGAAAGATCATAAATTCACTTCATTTTATCTGCCTCTGCAAGATGCTCCTCTAATTAATAAAGAGAAGGGGGAAAGAACGAGAATGAAAAAAAAAAAAAAAGGTTTATCTGTATCTACCTTCTTCCTAACAACACTGAGTAAAATATAGCAATGAAAAGTTTTCACCAGAAGCTATGTTAAGCATTGAATTGTTTCTCTAAAGTAGGTCATGAACCCTTTCCTGTACCTAGACAGTCACTCTGTTAAGAAATAGGGGTTCTGGGTTGAGCCCCGGTGGCGTAATGGTTGTGCGTGCGACTGCGGCCCACTGGGACGGAGGTTCAATTCCAGCAGTGGGGCTGGGCCTCCTACTCCCACCGCTGGAGAGCAGTGATGCCCCCCCCCCAAAAAAAAAAAAGAAATAGGGGTTCTTTAGGGATGGTGATGCAACAATGCAAGAGAAAGATGAGTTCTAAATCACATCACTTTTGAGCTACAGGACAGAACAAACCAGACACAGAGATGCATACAAGGGAAGGCAGATGCTTTTGAGTATTCTCCAACCAGCAAACTAAGTCTGAAGATTTTGGATACACTGGGACTTAAGGGCACAGAAAGATTCAGCACTTCGACAACTTGGATTTAGATTTTTAACATCTATAGCTGTGAGAAAATAGTATCCTTTCTCTAAAGCCCCCATTAGAGGGATTTATGTACGGCAGCCCTAGATAACTAAAAACACAAAAGGCCACGGTTTCATGACATCTATGTTCAGTTTGAATCATGACATTCTTGAATTTTTGCTTCCAGGACCACATTACTTTGAAGACCAAGTCATAGAGGGCATTGTGTTATCAATTAATGGATAAAGGATGTATAGTTACAAAATGCTCTCATGTAACTGGGCCACAAAAGGATAATAACCCTCAAATAGACCAGCATCAGGTAAAGTATTTGGGATTTGATGCAGCTTCTTTTTTTCAGGGATACTAAGTTGACTCTTTGGATTACAGGTTCATGAAAGATCTCTGAGTTGTTATACAACTGTGGAAAAGTGATAGCTCTAACGGTTGAATATTTTCACATGTTAATTTGAACCTATTTCCTACTGCCTCTTTTCTAGGACTCAGCATTGGTCATCTGATGTGTATGCTGTCTCTCTATAAAGGTAAAACTGCAAAATGAAGGAAATATTATTGTGTTTATATGGGTAATTTCTAGCTACTGACTTGTACTTTCCAACATTATTTGTCCTGTATAAGCTGAATACCTGAAATGTCTGCTCTTCCTGTTGACAGAAGATGCACAAGTGTAGGGTATAAAAGTCATGTGTACACATTATCCTGCTGACAACTACTTATGATCAGGCTGAATCCTGCTGGGTAAGATAAGACTTCAACTAGGCCTGGAAGGTCTTTCATTCATGCTTCTTTTCAAAATAGATTCCTTACAAACATTCTAGTAATAATGATGGATTTCAAAATGACAGTTCCTTCTCACTGCCTTGCCACAGTGGAATGCTTTGCACATGTTGAGTCCTTGAGAGAAAATGGACTTGACAAACAGTTACAACCACAAATAATACATGTATCCTTTAAATGGTAGTCTTCATTTATGCCATTATGAATGGAGTTCATATTATCATCTTAAAACTTCCCCAAACCCACAGCCATCAAATTTACTCTGACTCCATTGGGGCATGAGCTAATAGAGGTGAGGATCAAAGTCTCAGAGACTAAGACTTGAAAGGGAAGCCTAATGGGTATGGTGACACCAGAATTTTTCTTGTGGGTGGTTATATATCTGCGCAATGTCTAGTGATTAATGAGACTGCATTCTCTGGGCACCAAAAATTTCTCACAAAACTTTCTAGAATTAAATAACGACATAAAAACAAAACAAAAACCTCCAAACCCCAAATTCCCTGCCATCAAATCAATTCCAACTCATAAAAGCCAAAGCACTTGAGAGTTGAAGAAGAAAAAGATAAATGGATCTTACCCACTGGGCCTGGTGTCCTCAATGGCTCTGTCCACTGGGATCAGATCACTAAGATAGACATTGAAGTTTCCTTCTTTCCATCGTCGCTGAGCCTCTTTCTCCTTCCCTTGGGGAACAATGACAGGGCGTCCCAACTGGCCGGGAGCTTTGGGGTTCCTTGGAGAAAGTGTTTCATCAATTCTTAACACCTGGTGCATCCCATGGTCTTTAGGTAAATGGGCTTTCATATGGATTTGATTCTGCGCTGCAGGCTGGGCTGGATGTGTTAAGTTGGTTTGTGCCAGTTCCAGCTCCTTAGCTAAGGATTGGTCCATTTGAGACAGCCTTGAGAAAGACGTCTCACTTCTATTCCTAGAAATATGCTTCCCTTGATTTTCACCCAATTGTCTAGGAAATACAGTTTGGGCTTTAGAACTAGTGATTGTCTTGGTATCTGCCTTTAACTCCTCTTCCTTGGTTATGATCACGACATGGCTTTCAGAAAAGTTGAATTTCTTCCCAAGAGCCACTTTGGCCCCATCAGCCTTTGGCAGGCCTCCCAGCTGTGTCTCATTAATGGATTGCTTCTTTAATCGATTGGGGTTGGCAGTGAATGTAGAAAGGGGAAGAGTATTATTGGCTTTGTGTTTTCTGGCGTTCAGTTCTTTGCGCTGAATCTCAGTTTTGTTTAAGGCTGGCATATCCCCGGATTTGGGCACCACAGACTGTGTCCCCTCCTGGGTCACTGTGTGTGAGTGCTGCTTTGGCTTTTCAATATGAAGATTGGCAGTCACATTCTGGTCCTTCTCCACTGCCTTTTTGGATGGGTCACTGCTGAGAGCCTGGCTTCGCAGGACCTCCTGGTTTACACCAATAGGTCCTGTGTGCATAGAAATTGTCACTCGTGGAGCTCCTCTTGGTGCTGTGAATGGGTTTTCCTGGGCTCCCTGAGCAATTGTTTGCTTAAGTCTCACTTGGTGAGAGGAAGCTTCCTGTTTGATATCTTGCCCCTCAGTCTTCTGTTTGACATGCGTTATTGGGAGGGGCTGTAGATGTACGGGGGGCCACAAAGGTGCAACCCTGTCCCTTCTTGGGGCGTTCTGCCCTTTTCTTTCTCTTCCAGCTTGGTGCAAATCTTCCCCCGCGCCGTGTACACTCTCCTTCATCTTTTTAAAGTTCTCTTTGCCCCACACCCCCTTCCTATTTCTCCTCAGGGCGGGGTGCATCTCTATGAGGTGGCTGTCAGAGAGTTTCATCTGCTCGGGCTGCACGCGGAATCCTATCTGCTCCCTCCTGACCTCCTCCTTGCGGACACGAGTGTTGATCTCGCTGAATGAGAGGCGGAGAGCTGCCATGTCAAAGAGCAGCCAGACGACAGAAGCTGCAAATATAAATGCCAGGACTCGCCCACTTCCTCGGAAAAACTTTCGGATCTTGTTCATGGTACAAAGGCGCCTGCCCTCCCTTGGAGCCTGCTTACCTTGGATGGAGAGGGACTGAAGTGGATTAGAAGTCGAAGTGGCAGCCGCAGCAGCAAGAGCAGTAGCCAGAGGCGTCACCCACCCCCCCTTCCCTTGAACACAGCAGGAAACAGCCTTCCAAGGGGAAAGCTCAGCAACTACTGCTTCTCAGTCTCTGCCTGCGTGGCATTTCAAGGCACAGCATTTGTGCCTGCCGCGTTGGTCCCTGGCTAAACCTTGGTAACCACGGGCCTTAGGTCACTCTGGGAGCAGCTGATTCCAGGCTCCAGGTAGTTCAACCGATCACTTGTCTGGTCTTCTTGAACCCGAGCCCACCTTCCTATAAGTGCAGGGGAAGGTGGGGGCCGCTTGGGGCAGCCGCTTCTCTCCTCTCCGTCCTCGGTCTCTGCGCTGTAACTCAACACCCCGTCTCCAAAGGAAAACATTTCAAGCCATTACCCAGCGCACTTCATCCAGCTCTCACCTTCCGTGTTATGTGAGAGCTGGCGTGTGCTTAAGAGCAATTAAACAAAAAGAACTATGGGACGCAGAGGGCATGTGTTCCTGATTCGGTAACCCCACCTAACCCACGTCTGCTTTTTAACCCTGTTTTATCCAGTTGTCTCCCATGAGACAAATGCCTGAGCAATTAATCCGGGAACCTAGGGTTAAAGTTCTAAGAGAGAACCGCTTGAAAGCACCCACAATCATCGCCACGATTCTGACTCACAGCAACCCTAAAAGACAGTAGCATTCCCCCTTTCCGTTTCTGAAGCTGTCAATCTTTGCTGGAGCAGAAAGTCTCATCTTTCTCTCACAGAGAGGCTGCTGGTTTCCAACTGCTGAACTTGGGTCACTCGCTATGCCATCAATGTTCCTAACTTAAAGAAAGGACTTGACCTATTCTCATGGGTAGAGGGAGACATTTTCCTAATGTAAAAGTCATTTCTCAGCTAGGGGATGGTGGTGTGTTAGTCTGGGTAGGCTAGAGGAACAAATTTCATAGACACGCATATGGATATAAGGAAAGGGTTTATATACAAAAGGAAGGTGACACTAAGAAGGCATCCCAATCCCGTCCAGTACAAAGTCATAAGTCCAATATTAACTTATATGCCCGAAATCAGTCTACAAAGTCTCCTTCCAACTCACGAAGTCACAGGTCAGTGGGTGCAGAATTCCGGCGCTGGCAGGGAGGTCTCCCCATGGCTCCTCACTTCCAGGGCTCAGGGTCCATCAACAGCACGCAGCTCCAGCTTCAGAGGTCTGGCTCCATCAGGGCAATTCCGTGTGGTCTCTCCGCCCGCTCCTCCAGCTTCTCGGACACTGCCATTTTGTCTTTGGCGAGACTCATTGCCTTTCAGACTAACTCCCAGCAACTGGGGAAGATAGCTTCACACATTCATGAGGGATATATCACGAGATTTCCCAGAAGTCTCAGGAGAAATCCATGCCCACATAGAAGCCTCATTGACTACTCAATGGCTATCTCCAGATTAACAGGCTAGACTCCACCCCTACATTTCAATCATAAAATTAACATAAGCACATACATGACTGCCACAGGGGGGGTGGCCCACTGCCATCAAGTTGGCTCATAAGCATAGTGATCATGCAGAAGGTAAGACAATCACTCTTCGTTTCCCCAACTGTGAGTCAATATAGGAAGTGATGAGCTGATCTTTCTTCCAGACATTGGCGGCTAGTTTCTCACTCCTGATCTTGCCAGCACCTCCACCAGGGCTCATGGGCAAATGTGCCGGAGACAACATATGAGCTAGCACATCTGCTTCAAGATGTTCATTCTCACTTCGGCTGTTAGCTTGGTACAGACCAGTACCGAGTGTTCTGTGGAGTGGACCAGGACTTGGATCACATTGTGATGGACAGGACGTGGCGCCTACACAGGCTTCTTCTCTGTAGAAACAGGAGGGAAGAATTCCCCAAAGTTCTGACTGGTGGGAATGGGGAGTGACATTTGTACTTTTAAAAAGTTTCCCAGTTTATGCCCAGGTGTAGCCATTGAGAAACCCTGGCCCAGAATAAAACACCTTAATCTTTTAGCTTCCTTTTTCCGGAAATTTATGCCCAGATGTATAAAATAAACCTAGAAAAACTATACAGCCCAGAACAACTGGACCAGATTCTTCCTTTTTTTTTTTTTTTAACATCTGTGGTTACAAAGGTTGTGAATAGAGATGGAAAACACCATTCTCAGAAGAACTCTGAATGTTTGCCTCCAAGCTTGGAGGGGGTAACTGAGGTCCGAAAGACTTAGGGAGCAGTAAGAAGAGTGACATTCATGTTGTTAAAATGCTTACTTGTGGCCTTCTTTGGCGTTTTGTTCCTCATTGTGGTGTGGCAGTCGTGTGCTTATGTTAATTTTGTGATTGAAATGTGGAGTCTAGCCTGTTAATCTGGAGATAGCCATTGAGTAGCCAATGAGGCCTCTGTGTGGGCATGGCTTTCTCCTGAGACTTCTGGGAAATCTCATGATATTTCTCTCGTGGAGATGAGAAGCTATCGCCCTGGTTGTTGGGAGTTAGTCTCAGAGATGATGAATCACAGACAAGACACGATGGCAGCGTCGGAGAAGCTGGAGGAGCCGGCGGAGAGACCACATGGCCTTTGCCCTGATGGAGCCACACCTCTGAAGCTGGGGTGGCCACATGGAGACCTCTGCCTGCGATGAGTGGCTTCTTCTGTTGATGGACCCTGAGCCCTGGAAGTGAGGAGCCATGTGGACATCCCTGCCAGCGCCAGGATTCTGCACCCACTGACCTGTGACTTTGTGAGTTGAAAGGAGACTTTGTAGACTGATTTCGGGCATATGGGTTAATATCGAACTTATGACTTTGAATTACACAGGGTTCAATGTCCTGTCCTCTAGTCTACCCGGACTAACACATGTGGTTTATTCTCAAAGAGGGAACCTACATGAATGCAGCTAACGTGATCCGTATCTTAAATCCCTGGTTTCTTTTTCAGTTTGGTGCCTTCTCACCCATTTATGGAATATCAATGCATACAAATAGCATTGGCAGCCTAGCCATGCATTCCTTCCAAGTCCTTCTGCTTTGATCCATTCATCCAATGCTTATTCAGTCTTTTCCATGTCAGAGTTCCTGTGCTGCATGTACTGAGGAACAGGATAGAGTCATTGGGCCTCACAGTTGGTGGGCCCGGTGAAGTAAGGCAAATACATAGTACCCAAGAAGTCAAATGAGAGAACCATAGTCCAGATTCTGTGTGAACCAAGTTTGGGGAGCCTGGGATGATTTTTTGAAAAAACTATTCTTTAACTCAAAGGACCACTAAGAACATGATTATCTATTCTTCTACTATGGTACAAAAATGGAAATATTAGTTGGATGGTGACAGGTAGACAAAATAGCAAAATTATGGAAGTAAAGAGATAGCATGGTAGCTTCTGAGAGGTGCAAGTTTTTGAGATCCAGTATGGTTAGATATACAGATTTTGTGACAGGCTACCATGTAACCTCTATATGTTTTCATATGGATTTATGTTTCAGTACATTGCTAAGCATCTTCCATTGATTACCTGACTCAATCTTCAAAACAGTCCTATAGTGAGGATACAGTGATAGCTCCCATTTTGTAGTTGGGGAAACTTAAGCTTCGAGAGAAAAGAAACTTGCAGTAGTGCCATAAGGAACTGGATTGGGATCTGGAAGAGATAGCTACATAACCATACAGTCCATTTATTTACATACAGTACAATATTCATTCTTTTGCTGTCTGGTTTTGTACAGTAGTTAATCTTCAGTTGTTTTGAATCTAAAAATAAGGGGTAAATCACCTTGCAAGTGAATGTGAAGATTCAAGAAAAGGATTCATTTTGTTACAGGGCATGCACTGTATATATGAGTCTGTCATTGATAGCGCTGCTGATGCTTTGCTGTGATAGGTGTGTGGGCGGCATGTAGGAGGCAATGTACCAGTTTTCCCCAAAACTGAGATAGCAGATTGATGACTAATATGATTCTGGCAATGATTCGGGATCTCTGATAACTTAATTTTTTCTTTATGTTCCAATTTGTGTCTATCATGAGCTCGGTCAGTGAATAATTGATCTTTGAGCACACGTAGCATGCCTCAGGCAGGAGTTGGTTGATATCATCTTAGCTTTTAATGACCTTAGCACTGAACCGAGGAGAACACCATCAAACTGAAACATATAACACTGATTTATGACTAATGATATGGGATAAAATAAGAAATGCTCTCCCCTACAAAAACGCTTTGCCATCAAGTCTGTTCTACTCACTGTGACACCATAGGATAAAGACAGTAGCCCCTTCAGATTTCTGAGACTGTGAATCTTGCATAGAAATATTTTTTAAACATAAAAAAAGAATCTTTGGGGAAAAATCACTTTATAAGACCCATGTCTATTGAACCACACTCCCACGCCAAAAGGCAGCTGGAATTATTCAAACTATGGCTAGCTAAATCGACATGTGTCAATCAGCCCTTCTCTTATCCACAGCTTTAAAACATTGCCTGAAATGTACTCTCACTCTTCTATAGTCATTTGCTCTAAGTACAATACGTTCTTACTTTCTCTTTAGCTTAGTAATTAAAACAAATGATTTGAAACATGAGAGAAAAGTATCAAGAAAATTAAAGGAATTCTTAGCCTATCTAGTCCAGGTAAAGTTCCTTGTTAACTCAGATATATTCTTCTTGTCTACCTGTTATTGAATTCAGAATGAGACCTGAAGAGTCTCCAAACTAGAAACCAAACTCACTGCCATCGGGTGTGTTTTGTTCATTGGGACCCTGTAGAACCAATAGCACTGTCCCTTTGAACTTCTTAGGCTGTGAATCTTTATGGGAGCAGACAATTCCTTCTTTCTCTCTTGAATGGCTGGTAGAATTGAATTGCTAACCTATGGTAGCAGCCCGATGTTGAACTCATGAAACCAACTTCCTTAGAAATGGAAAAGTGGCTTGGGAGTCAGATCTAGTCTAGCATACTGACCCAATCTTTAGTAGTCCTATGACAATTAACAGGCATTTCTTACATGACACAACTCTTTCACCCTCAAAATTGGAATCTGTGAAACAGACACAAGTTGGTTCTAATGAACACTAGAGGCTCAGCCTTTTGAAACTTCAGGGACCCAGTACTAAATTCTGGTGAACCTGCCAATTGCATAGCCCTCATATGAACATTTTGTTGCTCCTCTGGATATGTCTGAGGTTTTACATCTTATATTAATGATAGAATGTGAATAGAAAACAAGAAACTAAGAGGTTCTATATGCACATTTGTATGGTAAATAATACTGACTTAATGCAAGACAGAAGGCAATAAACATATAAATCATATGTTTTAAAATAACCTATTAGGAAGGCAATATACAAATATTTACATTGTATTACATACAATGTAAAACAGTTTCAAAAGTAAATAAATTAACTTCACTGCTAGTAGTAGAAAATTAAATCATACATGATTTGGGTACTTATGGTACTCGATAGTTGAAGAGTGTAACATGTTATCCTAAGTGGAGAAATGGAGGTAGCTTATTAAATTTCTATGATCTCTACTTAATTGAGATGGATGAGTCTGAAAATCCCAAATTATAAAATGATTACTGGGGGGACTTGTAGGGATTGTTTGAATTCTCAATCTGATTTTAAATCAGTGCTAAAACTTTTAAATTTTGTAAAAAGGGGTGGAGAAGGGATAAATGTATGATGCTATACTAATCTACTTGGCTTCTTTCAAGATAACAATATTAACAGAAACCATTTATTGAAAACTTACTGAGCATCTATCACTATCCTTGTTACTTAACATGAATTATCATACTAATCCTCAATATCTAATGCTCCCAAATTACAGTATAAACTGTTTAGCAGCACAATCTCTGCATATCATGAGATTTGAGTCTAATTGTCCCTGTTCTACTACTATTTCCAAATTCCCAAAGCATTTTCATTGATAATCAGCTGTCATCGTTGTTGGGTGCAATTGAGTCAACTCTGACTCATAGCTAACCCTATGTAGAACAGAAGGAAATAGGGCCCAATCCTGGGCCGTTTTCACAACTTTTCTATGCTTGAGTTCATCCTTGTAGCCACTGTGTCCATCTGTCTTATCAACGGCTTTCCTCTCGTTCACTGTCCCCTATACCACACTTGATGACCTCTTCTCCCATAAACATGGTTTTATTTGTATTCTAAAACTTCCCCGAGGGGAATCCAGAATCCTAGATTCTGGAGTCAGCATTTAGGCTAACGTGTGTGCAATGCACTATCCAAAACCTGTTATCCCAAAAAGAAACATGTATCGGACAAACAGAATATACTTAAATACTCAATAACTATTCAATTTAGAAAGTATCTCAAGAGAGAAAATCTGAGAATGAGAACTCTTGCTTCCATATGCAGAGGGAAGACAGGAAGCAGAATTATTTCCTGTTGCAAGCATGGGGCTTTGTTAAAGAAGCCGATCCTTAAGTTAAACAGCAACGCAGACATGTATAAATATCTAGGTTTCTCTTTTTAAAACTTTAGGATGTGTTCCACTTCTAAGCAACTGCCCAAATGTTTTCCAGAGTAGTAGTACCGTTTCACCTTCTTACCAGTAGATAAGAATTCCAGTTGTTCTATGTCCTTGTCATCACTTGGCTTCTTAATTTTAATCATTTGGGATAAGTGTTTATGTGTATCTAATAGTGTTTTTCATTTACAATACCTGAATGATTTTGAGCAAGTCTCATGCATCACCTCTATATATTCCTTGGTATATTTTGTATATTTAAAGATGAATTTAATTAGTTAATTTGTAATATTTATTCATTTCATTGAGTAGCATTTCAAAAACCAAACTTTTGAAGGTGATAGATAGATTCTTGATTCTGGTGACAGCTTCATAGATGCATGCAAAATGTCAAAATTTATCATATTCTGTACTTAAAAATTGTACAGGCTGTCCATTATAAATCAATAAATAATGAGCAAAAGGGAAGACTAAAGATGAATCTTACTGGAGGGGATGAGTTCAAGGTCACCAATTGTCAGCACTCAAAGCAGCTATGCTAGAAGAAGTCAGGTGGGGGGGATCACTAGCAAAGTTTTTGGTGCTGTGAAATTAGGTTTCCCTTAAAAGGATATTACAGTCGTGTATCGGGTCTCTCGGTTCAGCCAGGGCAGAATTTCCGATGTGTTTTCCCAAGTGACGCTTTCTAAGAATGATGAAGAGGCTTGGCAAGGTGAGGGAACGTGGAAAAAGAAGGCCCACTCCCTGGTTCGTTGAATTTGGCGACCGATCAGACCTCGTGAGTAGAAATGCAATCTTTTGACTTTGGTGACGAGTAAATATGATGTTATTCATCAGTCATTTTTTCCAGTTTGTGCATGAAATAGAATCACTGCAGAACTACTGGGCTCTATCCCCAAAGTTCCTGACTGAGGATGCCAGGAGTGGTGTCGAGTTTGCCTATCAAACAAGTTTGCAGGTCAGGTTGATGGTACTCCTATCAGGACCATGCTTAGAAAATCAGTCGCTTCTGTTGAGCCAGCTCGGAGCTGAGAAGAGATGGCCATCGGGTGTGGGGAGACAAGGACTTTTATTCTAAACGTGTTGAGTCTGAGGTGCCGATGGAATAGTTGATGAGGGGTCAAAAATTGCAATTTGGATTTTAGGAAAGAGGGCATGACTCAAGGTCTTGTAGCGTCAAAAGCATCTGAGGGGGCTTTCAAATTTTATGAAAAACATCCTATTATCTATCAATTCTGTGAGCTTTTTGAAGCGTTCTCTACATCAAGTACTTCATATGAGATATATATATTTCATACTAGAAATTATATTTCATACTAGAATATAACAAGATTAACTAGGTATTGGATAAAGCACAAGACATGAGAACAATGGAGAGGAACCCTACAGAATGCTTATGAAAAAGCAGAGAAAGTATTTGAGGGAGGCTGAAAAAGAACAGTTAGGACAGATGAATGGAGAAAAAAAAATATGGAGTCCGAGGGAGAAGAGAGTAGAGGACAGTCAACAGAATCAGATGTTTCTAAGAAGCTTAGCAAAATGAATTTTAAAAATGATCCGTTATGTTTCTCCATTCTCCAAGAGTTTCCTGGTGGCTTATAAGAGAATAGTTTTAACAGCTGTGGGGACAAAAAGGCATTTCTCGTTAAGAATTCTCATTATTTATCATGCAGCTAATTATGTGTTTAGTTGTTTAATGTCTGGCCTCTTACCACATTTTAGGTTCCAGGAAGAAAAGTACAACATATTTTTCGTTCACTTTTATGCCCTCAAGTCTACTGCCCAATGATTATTCTTTTGCCTGGCCTCAAGAATATATTAGTGATGATATCTGAGGAATTTCTGTATTTCTTTACATCATGTTCTAGTGGATGAGTGAGAAAACTAAATTAGATGAGAGGACATGAGAAAACCTTGAGAAAGAGATCTTAGATGGAGGAAACAGAAAGAGTTAAGAACCTAGGTTGGAAATGAACTTAATGTCTTTGGAAAACAGGTGGGAAGTGTGCGAAGTGAGTGAGAAGTGCAGTGGCTAGAGGTACATCTGGAGAAGTAGCCAGGGATCTCATATCACAGCAAATTTATTCTGCAAATGCTTGGACTTGTTGAGAGTGGGCTAACACTTACAGCATCGAACACATTACCACATGCAGTTTGTATTTTAAAATCAACTTTTTAAAATAGGCCAGTGTGGTGGCCTATCAGAAGTCACAGTGCCAATGAAGCAGTGGACGATTCAGTGAGTGAAACCACCTGGTCTGGATCAACTTCAACAGTGTTCCTCAGTCTCTGTTATTTTATTATGCACTCCTCCCCTAGAGAAAAATTATTAAAATTATCTCTTACAAGAGGAATCATTACTAAGGAATTCATTATATTTATAAGTTATAATGGAGTTATGGAGGGCTATTGTACTATTTTAGAAATTTTTGTCATCTAAGAACCAAGTTTTACCACATTTTAGTCTCTATATGCAGCTATACTCTGAAAGAATGATGTTTCCATGAACCGAAATAGACCTGATAGAAATATTTTTGACTTTATGGTGGTAGTGGTGGCTATAGATAATATTGGGTAGAAAAGAATGAGGGCCCAGAAGGACAGCAGGACTTGACTTAATAAGAGCAAAGGTGAACTATTTCATTCATTTCATAAAAGCCTGGAGCCACCCTTTATTGGGAGGCAGAACCTGTTCCATGGATGCGTGGAGATGGACGGAAGGGGGAATCAGAGGCTTGTTCATGAACGCTTTCAGTTGTTTCTTTCTTCTTTAGAGATGTACACGGCTGACCTAGTGGGGTAGCAGTTAAGCAATCGGTTGCCACCGAAAGGTTGGCTGTTAGAACCAACCTAAGGGTTCTATAGGAAAAAGAATAGGAGATCTGCTCCTGTACAGCAGGAGCACTCAAGGAAGCACTATGGGGATGTTCTAGTCTGTCACATGGGATCATTATCAAAATAGACTCCATGGTACCTAACCTAACAAGGCTGACTAATGGCAGACAGGGAAGACCTGTGGGTGGATGGGCAGGTGGGTCCGAGTTTGGGGTTAATTGCTAAGAGTGAAGAAGGAACACTGCTAACTCTTCAGAATATCTGCCAGGAGCTGTGAGTCCTCTGACGTTTAAATGAATGTGTCTGATTCAGGAGAAAAACATACTGAGTGACAAGGGAAAGAATGAAATAAAGGCGTGGAAAGTCACACAGCATTCCTTAGGCAGGGGAACAAAGGTCATGTGGAAGCAGACATGAGGTGAAGATTTCAGACCAGTTTGTGAGGGAGGTAACCAACAAATGTTTCTTATGGAACTGTAAGAGTGCATCTTGAACCATTAGTAGAGATTCTCCAGGTTTTAGTATGAAGTAGGTCCAATGATTGTTTATCTGTTTTATTGTGGGTCTTTAATGACACAGGTTTGCTAGGGTTTGTGCTTTGAAAATATGTGTATGAGTAATGAGAGAAAAGAGACTCCCCTTGTCTCTTTTGGCAGAAAGGTTGAGTCTTCAGATGCTCTCTGACATGACTTAAAGCATTTTAAAATTGTCAAGACTCTTCTGCAAAACTTGATTTGAGAGCACAAATATTGGGGTGTGTCTCTGTGGGGTCTGCCCAGGGTAAGATCTCTACTTATAGTGAAAGGGATGCTTGGTGCCTCGCCTCCATCTTGTTCCCCTGGGCCACCTGTTGTGGTCCTAGTGCTCCCCCAGGTACCACACCAAACCCAGAGGATCCCTAGGAGCACTCCCCAAGCTCTGTTGACCAGACTTGACTAATTTTTGTTCTCATCTTCCCTAGCACGGAGCCGTCCTGTTTTCCTTATGCCCTTTGTTTTCACAAAGAGAACAGAAGGAAGAGAAGGAGTGGAAAAAGCGGCATTGTGGGAGGGGTAGACAGCAGGCGCTCCAGAGGGCATTTGAGGGCCCTCTTCATGTGCGTGAAGAAGTGGGATGAACGCCCTGCAACAAAGACCTGGACTGCTGCTGCTTTTCTCCCTGTACCACACCACCCACTCAATCCTGCCCCCTGTAGAAGGATCAAAATAACTCTCTGTGGGATGAGATGATGACAATCAATTTGGATTCCAATTGCTCTATCATAACCTGGAAACAACCCGTCTAGTTGAGGCTTGGTAGGAGTTTGAGCTCTGAAACTCAGACTAGGCTGAGGAAAATGGAAGAAACTTGAACTGAATCTGTTAGACCTTTGAATATCAGACAAAAACTTGGTTTTTCTTGTGTTGTTGAATCCTCTCCTAAAAAAGGAAATCAAGTGGGCTGAGCCCCGGTGGCCTAAGTGGTTGAGTGCGTGACTGCGGCCCGCAGGCTTGGTGGTTCAAATCCAGCGGCGGCTCTCAGGAGCAGCGCTGAGTAGCTCCCACGACCACCAGAGGCAGTGATGCCCAAACAAACCAACAAAAAGGAAGTCACGCAGACAAGCTGTATAACGACTGCTAATGTGGAGAAGCAACATCTAGTAGAAAATGAAACTGACAGAGGGAGAAAAATTAGTTACGGTTGAGGCCAGACTGACAGCAATTTCAGGATCCGACTTCTGTTTACAGTATCGTGTATTTTCAAGATTATTTTGTTTCTTGATGAGAGATGTCTGAGTGGGCTTATTATCTTTGAACTCTGAGTATTAATCACTGAGGACTGGATACACAGATGATGGGAGTTCATAAGTGTCTCCTCACGACTGAGTGAAGAATCCAATACAATTTTAAGCTACCTTTCTCATTATTAGAGAGAAGAATTAAACGTGAGGAAAGGTGACCTCTTCCCATGTCTGAGGGTAAATTAAAAATCATTGTCACAAAATTATGGAGACGTTTCTTAAACTAAAGGAACGCTGGTGGGCCTGTCAGGTATGTATTGCCTAATAATCGAAAAGCCGACAGTTCAAATGCATGCACTGATGGAGGGAGAAAGATGAGAATTTCTGGACTCACAGATGTTTACACCCTCAGAAACCCTGTATAGGATTGCTATGAGAGGGAATTAACCAGATGACTATACCAAATGCTTGAACTATTGTTTCCTGAAATATCTTGTCTAGTCTGTTTATTTGTGAAGTTAGGACTTCTATCTCTCTAATCTTCCCTGAAAGAATCTGTATTATTTGATTTACATTACAACAAAATAGCAGTTTTGTAACCCTCAAAACTCAAATTACACTCCTTTGAAATATTATTTGAACTTTAGAGATAAAAGAAATCTGATAGAAGATCAGAGATTTAGTGTGGATGATATCAGATTTCCCAAAGAAATTATCTTAGAACAACCCACTATACCCTCAAACAATGACCAGGTGCTTTGACATAATAGGTGTGTTAGTCCAGGTCGACTAGAGAAACATTCAGGGAGATTCTCATATGTGTATAAGAAAGAGCTTTATTTACAAGAGCAGTTGAATATTGAGGAAACATCCCAGTCCAGTCCAGATCAAGTCCATAAGTCCAATATTATTAACCCATATATCTGATACCAATATATAAAGTCCTCTGCAGACCCAAAAAACTCATGCCATGACAGTGAATGAAGGAAGATCATAGTGGGAAGTGTGTGGATCCAGTGGTAATAGAGGCATATCACGCTGGTGAGGGTCTCCACATTGCTTCTCCAGCTCCAGAGGTCTGACTTCATCAGACTCTCTCAGCAGGGTCTCCACAGGGTTCCGCTAGTTCAGGGCACTAGTGTAGTTCCATGTGTATTGTCAGCTGTAATGTTTCTCTGAAAATACGCTGAGAGAGTGTGTCTGCCACCTCCAAGGAGAAATAATGGAATTCCCAGAATCCTCAGGAGAAGGTCATGCTTATCTGAAGGCCTCGCTATCACCTGATTGACAGGCTATACTCTACCTTTCACTCTTAATCCACTCAAATTGATGCATGATTATATAACTACCACAACAGGGAATAAAACCCTCAGTGCAAATTTGCTGATCTTTTTCTTACAAGTGCAGTTTTTTATTATCTTAAAACGTCCTCCTCATAAACCTTCTTGATTATCAGGTGTTCTTGGAGTAAAATCTGTCAAGGTTACCCCTTTCTAGTCCTGTCAAATCACTTACCATATCCTTCTGAATGGACATCTCTGCCTTGCAGTGAACTGGGCAATTAGATTTCCTCAGGAGTCACTGTTTTGATTAGAATTTTGGGTGGGGGCAGGGAGACATTCTAATAAGACTAAAAGAAGTGTGTCACTGAGAGAAAATGTCTGCAGTTGTTCACTGATTGCAGAGACATGGTTAAACCTATTTTGGAATAAAGGAATAAACTTGTGTGTGTGTCTACTGGAGTCAGCGGCAATATTTTTGACCTACCCTTATATTGGGAATGGGCCCAAGTTACACAAAGAAAGAGTGTGCAGGAGAGAAGGACAGACAATGGGAAGTGTGTGTATTTTACATGTGTGAAAGTATCTCTCTCTCTCTCTTTCTCTCTCTCTCTCTATATATATAAACATATATATGTTTATAACATATATATCGCGTTGCTATTGTTGTTAGCTGTCAACAAATCAGATTCTACTTATGTGATCCTTACATGGAACACAACGAAATGTTGCCTAGTCCTGAATCATCTGTGTGATGATTGGCATATTTGAGTCCCTTATTTTGCTATTGGGTCACTGTGTAAACACACAAGCAAAACGTGGTTGCTGTTGCTGTTTGTGTGTGTGTATATGTGTGTGTTTCCTGAGAATATTCACATAAATACAACCCTGAATTCTGAATCTGAACTCTCTTTTTATTTAAAAAAATTAGCATCTAGAAGGAAATGAAGCAAAGTGTTTATGGAAAACGACCATTTGATTAGCTAGATTCCATTTTTGAGGGCATATCAAATGTTTTGCATTTATTTTGGGTAAGAGGATACTTAGGGTCAACTTAGTAACCCTTTCAGATTGTTTTAGGAATATCAGGTGGGCAGACAATTAAACCCAATTCATACGGATCCAGTGGGTAGAATTGAGACTAAGGCATAGTAGATTTCTGTTCCAATTGAGAGCAGTTTTCTGGCAATTAATGGTACATGTGGTTGAGCAAATCATGTAATATGGCTCACTTACTCATAATCTTTGTAATTCCCACCAAATGACATATTTTTCCTGAGGGATATGAGGAAGACAAGGTGAGGGAGACAGAAGAGCAGGTTGACTGGCCCATGAAGCAAATAATGCTGAGTACCACCAATAAGGCTAGAGGTTTGCTTGAAATGAGGTGCATCCACGCCCTTACTCGGTTTGGCTAGCCTTGCTTCCCTGTAGAACTAGAGTGGAACACTTTGGGACTGAGGCAAATGCCAAGTGGTGAGCACTGTGGGCATTTCTTGGCAGCCTGAATAGAGCTTTGCATCATTGCTGGCGCAGAGCAGAACCCATCAGTTTTTATGGCTGAAAGACCAAAGACCAGAGAGAGGCATGGCTGAGATCAGTTTGTGCAGACCAAAGAACTGTATCTTCAGCCTTTTCTTTATTACTACTTTCTTTAAACAGGAGTAGAAAATTCTCATCTTTCTTTCAAGGAGCAGATGGTGGCTTGAACTGCTGACTGTTGGGTTTGAAACCCAATGCATAATCGCTATGCCGGTAGGGTTACTTTATTATCAACACTTCTGGTTCTGAGTTATAATTCTTGATTTATCTAATAAGCCCCATAATTGTGAATATGGTCTGTGAGTTTTGTGTGGTCATTGCAATGGGTTGTGGGACTAAGAAGTAGAGAGTCCTATGGGAGGGACTGTTGAAGACAGATGGATATGGAAGGTAGGTAGGTGGAGACATGGCTGACCTCATAGGAATGGACCTGGGGCTGGTTTTGAGCTAGATTCTTTTTCCCTTTTAGGGATGTCACAGAAAGTTTGGCATGGCCTCCAAACCATTTTTTAAAATACATGAAGTTTATCTAAATTAATGATATGCTCGCTCTTGGAAATGGCATAGGGCAGATGCTGAATGGCCAACTGGCCCTGAGGTTGTAGGGGGAAATGTCCTATTTAGTGGGGATTAGGACCATGGTTATAACTGGTCCATCTCCACTACAGCACTAAAAGACATTCTGAAATAAAGATACAACTTTTGAGGCAACGAAAATTAGGTAATGATTTTGGTGTCTAACTACTTTATTTGATTCAGTAATTTAAGACGGGCTAACCCCTGGGTGATGATTAAGTTATATGCCAACTTGTCTGGACCATGATTCTCAGTGGTTTGGCAGTTTTTGCATAGTCATCCCCCATGATGAAGTATGACATGGTCTAACCATCTGCATGCTGAGAGCTCTTTGAGTAGGCCATCAATTGAAGGAGAGTTTCCTTGGGAGTGTGGCCTGTTAATCCATAGCTAGGAAAGCTGTAGGAAAGTTCTCTTGCTTTATGATGAGTCCTGAACCTGCATCTGCCTCAACTTTATCTAACCTCATGTTGTTTGGACTTGAGCCAGCTGCCTAGTGTATAACCCGTGAATCCTTGGAAGCTTTAGTCTCTGCTTTCTGTGAGTAAGCATTCTGCCTTCTTGCTTATTAATCTTGAATCCATCCATCTCTGCAGAGAAGCCTGACCTGCTGATCTTGGATTCCCTAATCTCTGCAGCTATGTGAGTAGAGAGATCTCCCCAGTCTGACATCTGATCTATGGGTTTGAGCTTGACAGTCTCTACAACAAAGTGAGCTATTTCCTTGAGCTAAAGAAATAAATATTTATTTTTTTATATAAAACATGGTGTGAGACTTTGTGTTTTAGTAGATCCATAGATGAGTATTAATTCTATCTTCCATATGATTTATATTTTCCCTTTTTATTTTTCTTATGTTCTCATATTTTTATTTTTTGTTCCTACCTCTCTTCTTCATTCTGCCTTATGTTCTGATTGTGTAGACATAAAGTAAAAAATGGAGGCAAGGGTTGTGGAGAAAATAAAACGAGGGAGAAAAAATTAAATTAACTCCATGTACTTTTCCTTTTAATCATAAATGTGTAGACATAGACTATGCGTAGATGTGGGACTATACCTATACATTCTGGTTTGTATGTGAGAGGGTGTGGCGCATGTCAGTACTCAGGTAATGAGCTATAATATTTTAAATAATTCTGCTTCACAGGGGATGTTTAGAAATACAGCTGCTTTGGGAACATTTGTGGATGTCATAATGTCTGAGAACAGCAGTTGGCATCTAGTGCAGTATGGGAAGTAAGTTCAAAGTCATTGAATGTATATAACTGTCCCTGCACATCTGATCCCAGATTATGTCACACAAAATGGTCATAAAGCACTATTGAGGAACACCACGTAAAGGCTTTAGAGACAGACTATCTGGATTTGTGCTCTGATTCTGCCATGTGAGTTCTGCGATCTTGGACAACTTACCCTTTCTGAGATTGTGCTCACTCATCTGTACACTGGAGGTGAAAAGAGCCCCTCCCTCAGAGTGTTAATGTTGAGGAAGTGAATTACTACAAGCCATGTGACTAGAAAAGCATTGACTAATAAAGCAACCTCAGCAAGGATGAAAATAAGCCCTTGGATGCATCTAGCATGGTGTTATGTGTTATCTTCTGTACTCATCGATTACTCCTTAGGAAATGGCACCATAATGAATGAGTATTTTCAGATGTGTGGCTTACTTGAAGCTAAGGGACTTCTGTCTTATCACCAGGGACAATGTGTACCCTAAACACTGAAAAGATAAAATTCCTCTTTCTTTCCCCCCTTCTCACATACACAATCATATGTACAACCATCTATTTACACAAGTTAGTTATCATGAATGACATGTAAATTTCTTTCAAATCAAGTTACTATTAATTTTGTCTATCAGTGATACTAAAATTCATCAACAGTTTGCAGAACACTGGGGATTGACTACTGGTTATGCTATGATGACTTCATATTGCTATACTACTAGTAATTATACCACCGACATTTCAAATATAATCAGAATCAGCCACGTTGGACAAGTCTCAGTGATGACTCCAAATTAGGAAGAAAGGGTCTGACAAGCTATCTCCCAAAATTAGATTATGAAAACTTTGTAAAACACAAGAGTCTGTCATTCAATCTGATACTGGAAGTTGAGCCCTGTAGCTAGAAGGGCATTCAAAACAGAGTCGCTACAGTAGTGGACCCAAGCATATTAATGTTCACAAAGTTAGAGCAGGATCAGACAATATTTTGTTCTCTTGGACTTATCTCACCATATGTTAAATTCAACAAGCTAATAGCAGCACATCGAATTTTGAGCAATGCTTTATTTTTTTTTCATTTCTTATTCATGGCAGAAGGTTGTATTTCATAAAACAGACAAAACTAAATCCTACAATGAATATTATTTTTTATTTCTATAGGATATTGTCATTCTCCTAAGATGGACTCAGAGGGCAGTTCAAGATTTTGCATCCAAGAATCATGATCATGGACTCATGATGATCATTCATTATAAGACAGTTCTAGAATCACATTTTCTTAAGCAGAATCTATTAAAATATTATAGTGCCATGGAAATTGTTTTTAGGTTAAAAAATCCCTTACACTAACTTGTTTGCCTTTCATTTTTAATCTATTTTATGAAAACTGTCAAGATTCCTCATAAAATTGTGTGCTTTTGTATAATGAACATTTCCATTTGATATTGTTTAAGTACCTTTGTATTCCCATTTTTCCCAACTCATTTGGAGGGAAACATGAGTTCATATGACAATATGTGGCCTGGACTAACCAATCTCCAAATGATATGATTACTGTATTTTTCTATGGACACTGAGAAAGCACTAAACCTTTTCTTCCCTTTCATGGTTATATTTCTTTATGTACCTCTGGCACCTGTGGATCAATATATACTGAACCCCACAAATTATAGGGTCAGAGTAAGGACAGCTTGTAATTTATCAAAATTCAAATTCCATTTTCCAATTCATAGCAAAAAGTAAGCTAACAGCAACAACAAAACACTGAATGCATATCCTCTTGTGAAAATAGAAAAACCTCTGCAGGAAGAATGCCTGATAAACAGTAGGCAGGTTTGAGGTCACCCAAGCCTAAATTTCAGCTTCACCCTTTTCTTTCTTTTTATTCTTTATTGGGGCTCCTACAGCTCATCCCAATACCTTACATATACCCATTGTGTCAAGTACATCTGTATGTATGTTACCATCATCACTTTTAAAATATTGTCTTTCGACTTGAGTTCTTGGTATCAGTTCCTCATTTTCTTCCTCCTCTTTCCCTCCCTCCCCTACAAACCCTTGACAGTTTATTAATGATCTTTTGTCAGGTCTTACACTAACTGCTGTCTCCCTTTTCCCACTTTTGGGTTATCCATTCTCCCAAGGAGGGGGATATACATTGATCATGTTGATCAGTTCCTCCATTAATCCTCCACCACCCCCCTTCCTTACTGTTCTAGTATCCCTTTGTTGTGAGCTCTTATCTGTACCAGTGTACAGGTTCTAGCCTAGTTAGATTTGGAAGGTAGACTAGGAGTCGTGATAGTGGGGGAGAGGAAGCATTAAAGGAGAAAGGAAAACAGTGTGTTTCATTGGTGCTATGCTGCACCCTGCCTGGCTCGTCGCTTCCTGTGGTCCTTCTAACAGGGCATATCCAATTGACGACTGGTGGTCATTGGGGCTCCACTCTCCCCTTCCACTCATGTTGTGCAGGTCTTTGATGCCTGATACCTGATACCATCAACACTTCAAGATCACACAGTATGGTATGCTTTTTCTTTGTGGGCTTTGCTGCTTTTCCGCAGGATATTTTGATAGCTGGACACCATTGGCTTTCTTCACTGCATTTGCTTATAGACCCACGTTGTCTTCAGTAATTGTGTCATGGAAGATGAGCATCACAGAGTGCCAGGTTAGTAGAATAAAGTGTTCTTGCATTGAGGGAGCACTTAAGTGGAGGCCCAATGTCAATCTGCTGCTGTAATACTTTATTAATAAATACATGTACATAGATATAGCCCCCTATCATTATATATAAAGGTATTTACATATATATGCCTATATTTAGACCTCTATAAATGTTCTTTGTCTTCTAGTCCTTTTCTCTATATCCTTTTACTTTCCTCCTGTTCCCCTGTCATGTTTGACCTTCATTCTGATTTCAGTAATACTTCTCCTCTTTACCCCTAGATCAAGCCTCCACCCCACCCCCCGAGCATCCAATGCCATCCTTGCCCCCAATTTTAGATCACTTTTTCTTCCCTTGTCCCTGAGTTTGTTGGCATTCCCTTTCCTTTCTCACACCACCCCCTCTTTTGTGACCCCACCAACCATAAATCTGATTGCTCTCTCCTCTGGATTGTTAATCCCACTTATCTTGTCCAGAAAGATGTGCAGAAACATAATGTGCACAGAAGCAAAGCATAACAAAAAAAGAAAACAAAAACAAAACAATAACAACTCACAAAAGTGGAAAAAAAGAAAAGCTCTCAAACAGTTCTGTTTCTGTCCATTGACCTTTATAAGTGTTTTCCACTTGAGTCTGCTGTGTTGTCATGAGCTGTCCCCAAAGTCCACTTTCCTCAGGGACTTCATTGCTTTGTTCCATGTGCTCTTCCTCTGCATGCCCTTAGGGTTTTGCCCTGGTGCAGTGGGGTCGGCACATCTCCTGCACCCTGACCCCATTGCCAGACCCCATAGCACTGTGGGTCAGTGAGAGATGCTGTATCCCTTGGTGGGACCTGCCCTTTGATCCTCTCTGTGTATTGGCTTCTCTGAGCCAGAATATTGCCCCCAGGGCTTGATGGATCTAGACGTGTTCTACACTCTCTCCTTCTGTCTTCATTTGCTCCTGATCAGAAGCACCCCTTCTCCTGAGGGGCAGCTTCAGCGCATTCCTTTGGGGTGGGAGTGGTTAGTGTCCACATAGTTGGGATTGGGGCTAGTCCCACAATATTCCTACTTCATGTCTGTATGTTTTTTTCAGGTCTTGGTGCATTGGGCTGAAGTCGGATCCTTTTCTCACTCTCCTGTGGAGATATGAGCAATATCCTACCCTAGAGTGGGTGCTCTGTTCCTCTGCTTTTTGATCTGTCTCCTTCCCTCTCCTTTTTAGTTTGCTGCCATATGTATCCCTGGGATACTGCCATAGAACCTGGACCTCACTCTAGGAATAGATGTATACAGTAGCTTTAACCCTATGCCCATTTGCATTCTTAAGCTTACATCATCAATGGATTCATGTTGTATTTGCCCTTTTGTGTTTGGATTATTTTGCCTAGCATAATTTCCTCTGAGAACAGCCTTTGCCATCATAAGATGGCGCCTGGCCGCACCCTAACTCCTAGTCAAAAGTGATAAACAAGTAGCACTGCGCATACTCAAGAGTAACTGGTGATGCAATAGAGCCTCTGCACCTATCACATAGAGCCACGCCTAAAATAGACTATAAAAGCTTTGGGTTTCTCCCCCTCGGGGTTCTTCTTCCTTCGCTGCCCTCCTGTGATGGAGGCAGCTTCAATAAACTTTGCTGAAACGCCATCAGAAGAGTCCTAGCCATTCTTCGCGTCGTGTGTTGCGTGTACCTGACCTGATCCGTCTCGGAGAGGGGCTCGTGACATTCCTCCAGTTCTTCCCATGTGGCAATGTGTTTCATGCATTCATCACTGCTTTTCAGGGATGCATAGTACTACATTGTAGGTATGTACCACTGTTTTTTAGTCCATTCAGCCATTGATGGATAGTTGTGTTGTTTCCCCTTGTGATTATGAACTGTGCTGCAATGAATGGTGGAACACAGATGTCTGGAAGTGGTTTGTTTTTTGTTCTTCTGGATATATGCCCAGTAGGGGAATTGCTGGCTCTTTTAGTAGCTCAATTCCCATCTGTTTTAGCTATCTTGAAATCAATTTTTATAATGGTTGTGCATGCCTACAGGTCCATTGGCAGTGGACAACAGTTCCTATCTCTCCACAGCCCCTCCCAACACTTGTTATTTTTTCGATTGGGCTGTCTTTGAGAGTGTTAGGTTGTATCCCACAGTTGTAATTTGCATTTCACTAATGGCTAATGATCTGGAACATTTTCTCATATGTTTATTGGCCTTTTGAGCTTCTACTCTTGTGAAACTTCTATGCATGTCTTTTGCCTACATCCTCAGTGGGTAATTGGCTTTTTTCCTTATTCTGAGGTAGCACAGTGTTGTAGATTTTAATAATAAGTCTTTTGTATGATGCGTCATTGCTAAAGATGTTTCCCCACTCCGTGGGCTCTCTTATTACTCTCTTGGCAAATTCTTTTGATATACACAGGTATTTTATCTTCAGTATATCCCACTTGCCCATTTGTGTCTCCTCTGTGTTTTTGTCTTTCCCTATTTCCAATTGCCTATGTATATTCCTATGCCAAAGTTCTCAAGTTTGTCCCAATTCTCTCATTGATGACCTTAATAGTTTGGGTCTTAATCTCAATATCTGTCATGTACCTTGAGTGAATTCTTGTTCATGGAGCGAGGTAAGGGTCTTGCTTCATTTTTCTGCAGGTAGATATCCATTTATTCCAGCATCACTTTTTGAAGATGGCATCCCCTTCCTATTTGGTATTTTTCAAGCCTTTATTGAAGACCATTAGTCCGTATGCTGATGATTTTATTTCTGGGTTTTCAGTTCTCTCCCCTTGGCCTGAATATCTATCATTATATCCATACCACATTGTTTGACCACTGTGACTGTACAACAGGTGCTAAAGTCAGGTAAAGCAAATCCTCCCACTTCGTCCTTCTTCTTGATGAGTCCTCTGCTAATTCTGGGCTTCTTCATAGGATCTTGATAATCAGTTTTTCCAATTCTTTGGGAAAGATGATGGTGTTTGCATCAGGATTGTATTGAACTTACATAGAAAATTGGGCAGAACTGACATCTTTGTTATATTCAGTCTTCTCATCTGCAAGTGAGAGAGTTAAGGTTTATTGTGCCACCCTGGTCAATGATAAACACATGTGGGATTAATTGAAGCGTGGAGAGAGAAATGGCTAGGTGAGCCTTGCCGTTCTGGTTCTTGGGTCTCTTGCTCTCTGATAGTTGGATCAGGGTACAGATGGCTTAGCTCGTTCCCTGCCTCAACTGGCAAGGCCCACTTCTTGTGAGCCATCCCTGAGGAGAAGCCACAGGGACCTTCCCAGATGTAGTGCTGGGAGCTGGAACAGCCATGTGGAGAAGCCATCCTGCCAGTGCTGAAATGCTTACATGCTCACTGTTTTGACTTTCCTCCTGTAGTCATTGTCACTGTGCGTGTTTTTTGGGATTGAGGAGGACTTTGTAGATTAATGTCAGACATGTGGGCTAATATTGTGTCTATGGGATTGGACAACTCTGGTTTCAAATGCTTTCTTAATGTACACCTGCCCTTTGTACAAAACTCTCTCATATGGATATGCATTTCTGTGGATTTGCTTCTCTACTCTACTCAGACGAACACAACAAGGATGGGATAGCATTCCATTTATTGAGGTCACTCTTGGTTTCTCATAATAATGTTGTGTCGGTTTCCTTATAAATATCTCTCTCTCCCTCTTTGTCAGATATATTCCTAGATATTTTAATTTGTGCTTGGCTATTGTGAAGGGTCCTACCTTTTTGATCCTCTCTTTTGTGGTCTTGTCTGATGTATATAGCAATCCAATAGAATTCTGTCATTTCAACTTGTAATCTGTCACTCTGGCATATTACTTCCAGTACTCCCCTTTTGCAGTTTTTGGGATTTTCTTTATCTAAAATTATATAATAATAATAATAGTTGCAAAGAATAATAGTTCACCTCTTCCTTCCCCAGATGATATCTTTTAATGTTTTTTCTTTGCTATCTTTTCTTTGCCTTATACTATTAGCTAGGACCTTCAGTATAATGTTAAGTAGGAATAGGAAAAGGGGTATCCTTGTCTGGTTCTCTGTTTAAGAGGCATAGTTTTGGTCTTTTCTCTATTGACTACAACATTAGATGTTGTTTTTTCATATATAGCTTGTATTATATTGAGGAATTTTTCTTATATTTCTATGTTCTTGAGTGTCTTAGATAGGAATTGTTGTTGGATATTGTTGAATGCTCTGCATCTATTGATCTTATTATATGGTTCTTATTTTTCATTTCAATGTGTTGAATAATACGAGTGGTCTTTCATATGTTGAACCATCCCTGCATCCCTGGTATGAATTCCACTTGGTCATGATGGATTATTTGTATTACATATTTTGTATTCTATTGGCCAGTATTTTCTTAAGGATTTTTTGCTTCAATGTTCATTGGAATAGTGGTCTGTAGTCCTCAATTCTTATGGAATCTTTGCTCCATTTAAGTATCAGTTATGCTAGCTTCATAGAAAGAGTTTGGAAGTTTGCTATCTCTTTCTATGATCTGGTAGAATTTGTGTCAGATTGGTGTCAGTTCTTCCCTGAATGCTTAATAGAATTTTCCCGTGAAGCCATTTGGTCTGGAGAATTTTTTGGTTGGTAATCCCCTTTGTTGGTAAGCTATTTCTTTATTGCTAGGGGTCTGTAGAGAGTCTTAATATTCAACAGAATACTCTTGGGAGGTACTGTTTTTCTAAGAATTTGTCCAATCTTCTAAGTTTTTTTTTTTTTTAATTCAGTGGAGTACAGGCCTTCACAGTAGAGTGCAATTATCCTTTTGATTTCATTAGGATTCATTGTAATGTCTCCTGTTTCATCCCTCCTCCTGGCTATTGTAATTTGTTCCTTCTATTCTTTGATTAGATTTGCCATTGATTTGTCAATTTGGTTTCACCTTTCAAAGAATCTACTTTGTTTTTAGAACCAACTTTTAAAAGTATTAATTTTTCCAATAGTTTTATTTTCCAATTCAAGAATCTCAGCACTGATTTTTATTATTAATTTTTTTGCTATTAGTAGTTTTGTCCTGTTGACTCAGCTTTAATTGCTGTAAATTTTGTGCTAGCATATCAATCACCCATCTCTCTTCCTTGTTTATATGTGCATGTATTGCCATCAAACTTCTGAAAACTGCCTTTTCTGTGTCCCATAAGATCTGGTACATCAAGTTCTCATTTTTATTGAAGTACAAAAGTTTCCTAATTTCATCTGTTATCGAGGCTAGTACTCACACATTTTGCAGTAGAGTTATTTATCCTCCAATTATTTTTCATTATTTTATTAATCATTCTTTTGTTGATTTCCAGCCTATTGGCACTGTGGTCAGAGAGAGAAGGCTGTATGATTTCGATGTGCTTGAATATATGCAGGTTTGACACATGTCCCAACATGTGATCTGTCTTCGAGTATGTGTCAGGTAGGCTTGAACAGAAAATGAATTTTTTTTTTTGCATTTGGGTGAAGAACTCTGTAAATATCTATCATGTCAAACAGTCTAATTGTAGTCTTTAGATCTTTAGCCTCCTTGTTGAGTTTCTTTCCCTGTATTTTTTTTCTCAGAGACTGATATGTTGATGTCACCTACTGTAATTGTTGAGACTTTGACTCCTTTATTCATCTTTTGGAGCATTTGGTTGGTGAATTTCATGGGTCTCTTGTTCAGTGAGTATATGTTTAATATACTCTCTGTTTCTTGGTCTACTGTTCCCTTGAGCATTATATAGTGCCCTTCCTTATCTATTTTCATGGTTTTCACTTTGAGATCAATTTTATCCAAGATTAGGATTGGAACCCCTACTTTTTTTGAATTCCTATTTGCTTGGTATGTTTTTCTTCAGTCTTTGTCACCTTATTTTTGTCTGTAATCTTGTGATCTGTCTCTGATGAACTTATTTGACTGTTTTATATATTTGTTAAAGTACTGTAGGTTACGGGTGTGGTTATTTGACTCCTCTAGTCAGTTTGTGAAGTCCTTGCATTTGCTATTATTTTTTATTTCATTCCTTAGCTCTTGTAGCTTCCTTTGGTGTATGACTTTTATCTCTATGATTTCATCCTTTCTCTGAATAGCTTCCCTCATATCCTGTATGACTCTCAGTAACTTCATTTTTGTGGGTGGTCAATGTTTGCCGCTTTTATGACTGTTGTTAGACATAGATCATCCTCTGACATTGAATTTTGTTTCAATTTTCTTGTTGAAGCTGCTGAAGCATCTTGCTGCTTCCTTGTCAATTTATTGGAACTAGATGCCCTTTTCCAGGGAGTCACTGAGCCCTGGGCTCTCTCTTTGGGAGGTTGTTGTTGATGCTTCTGCAGACTGCCTATAGCCAACTGCGCTGAGGGTTTGTGTTCCACCTTTGTCCCACGAGGTTTCCCTTTAACCCTAGTCTATGAGGAGTCTGTGGTTTGGAGGACAGTTTGGGTGGTCCTCTCAGGACTCCGAATCTGAGTTCTGCCTTCAACATACTCCTGGAACACGTAAGCCTCTGTAGGTGCTGTTTGTAGTTGTGCTCCCCACAGTCTAATAGAAGGCTGATAAAAGAAAATTCTGGTCTTGAAGGAAGAATCCTTTAAAAGGCAGTGGGCATGTCCTTGCCATTATCAAACTGGGCTACATCAGTTTCTAGAGTGTCCACCCTTCCTTACGATGTGATTTAGGTTTCAAATATACTCTCTGTGCATCCGTTCTCTCATGTGAAAATGGTATATGATACTCTTTATTGTTCAAGATGCTGTAGAAATTGGAGATGATGAGTGTAAAAGCACCTGCTGCTCTGTGTGGCAAATAACAGATGCTGATTACAAGGTAAGTAAACATCAGTTGTGTTTTTATTAGTAATTTCCACTGATATGTTTCGGTCCATAGAGACTCTATGCCAACAGTATAAAATGTCAGGTCTTAGGTTTCCCCACAACCGTTTCTATGCTTGAGCCGATTGTTGCAGTCACGGTGTCAATCTAGCTTATTAAGCACCTTCCTCTTGTTCACTGCCTCTGTACCAAGTATGATATCCTTCTGTAGGGATTTGTTTCTCCTGACAATATGTTCCAAGTATGTGAGATGAAGTCTCTCCATCTTGGCCTCAAAGAATCATTTTTACTATACTCATTACCTTATGTTGAAATGTCTTATAAAACTTTAAAATATAACTTTTTTGTTTTCAGCTATGTCAATATAGAGTAGTGCCTACAACAGTGACTGAAGAGATACCAAATAACTAAAACAAATGGAAGTAACCATGAAGTCAAGGAAATGGACATAAAATTTCAAAAGTGAGCCATAAAAGATGAAGAAAGCATAAGTTACAAAAACCTGGAGTAAGAAAGTCTGAAAGGAAGCATATCTCAAGCTGAAAGAATTTAAGGAAAAATGCAAGTCCCAGGTTGTAAGACTCAAGAGTTTTATGGAAAAAAATGTTGTTCAATACAAGAAACATCAAAAGAAAAGGGATTGAATACCTAAGACTGTGGTACCAAGAAGAACTAGCTGACATTCAACCATTCCGAGAAGTAGCATATGGTCAAAGACCAATGGTATTGAAGGAAGAAGCCCCTCCGGCATTGAAGGAAGTATCAAGGTTCTAAGACTTAATGGAATGCCAATGTGATTGAACTATGGGAATTTCATGATATGTGAATTATGGCTCAAATGATTTAAAAATGCATATTTCAATAAGCTGATGCAATGTTCGAAGTACTCACTAATCTATGACAAAAATTTGGCAAAGTTGCCATTACATATATATATATGTATATTTATATATATTCATTACAAAGAAAGGTAACCCAACATGTTGAAAAGTATTGAACAATATGATTTGTATCACTTGCAAGTAAAATATTTCTGGTGGTAATTCAGAAATAGTTGCAGCAGTATGTTGACACAGGGATGCCAGAAACTCAAGCTGAATTGGGAAGATGATGTGAAATGAGTGATTTCACTACTGGTCTGATGGATCTTCACTGAGAGTAGCAAATACCAGAAATATGTTCACTTCCATTTTATTGAGTATGAAAAGGTATACAAGTTTGTAGATCAGGACAAACTATGGAGAACTTTGCCAAGAATGTAATTCCTAGAACACTAATTGTGCTTAAGTGAAGTTCATATACTGACCAAGAGAAAGTCACTCAAACAGAACAAGGAAATAATGCATGCTTTAAAATCAGGAAAGGTGTGCATCAGGGTTGTAACCTTACACAATATTTATTTCACCTGTACATTGAGAAATTACCTAAGAAATTGGGACTGTGTGAAAAATAATGTATCAGGCTTAGAAGAAGACTTATTAACAACTTGGAATGGTAAAATGATACCACTTTACTTGCTGAAAGCCAAGAGGACTTGAAGCATTTTAATGATGAAGGTCAAATATGGCAACCTTCAGTATGGATTATAATTCAACGTGAAGAAAACAAATATCTTCACAATTGGTCCAATAAATGATATCTTGATAAAGAAAGAATTGAAGATGGCAAGGATTTCATTGGATTCACAATCAGTACTCATGGAAGCAGTCGTCAAGAAGTCAAGTGCTGCATTGTGTTGAGCAAATCTGTGACACAAGTCTAAACTATCAAAGAGCAAGCAAAGATGTTGCTCTGATTGCTAAAGTGTGCTTGACCCAAGCCATGGTATTTTCACTCACCTCATATGAAAAATGGACTAGGAATAAGGAAGACAGGAAAATAATCTCAATGATGGTGTTGGCAAAGAAATGTAGAAGCAACGTGCTATCTGGAGAGAACAGTTCCTGCAAAAAGACATCATTTCCTGAAAAGTAGAGGGTCAGCAAAAAAAAGGAAGACCTTTGACCAAATGGATCATCACAGGGATCCCATCAATGTACTCAGCATAACAATAGTGTAGATTGTGAAGGCCTGTAGTACAAAGGATCACTGTGAGTCAGAAGTGCCTCAGTGGCACTTTACAATAAAAAGACAATATATATCTGCCTGTCTTTTGTTTGACTGCTTTCTTGAGCTGTTCTTTTCAAAATGTTTTCATATACTACTACAGTGGGATAAATGTTCTGCTTGATAAGTTGCAATAGCATTGTGCATATTAACTAAACTAAAATATGATTTTCTTGTTCTTTATTTTGGGTCAGTCTTAGGCATTACATGTGTTTGGATTGAGAGTACTATGATTTACATTTTGAGATTTTGTCATGATTATCTGGCCTCATTTATGGCTTCATAAAAAACTGTATATTCAAGTTTTTAGCAGAAACTCTGATGATCATAGCCACTCAAATTGAAAAACCTTGTTCCCCCATTATTACATGCATTTTTATCAGTTTATTTTTTTCTAATCCTTAACTACAAGCGCTTCCTAGTCAGATACAGTATTGTTCTGCTTTTGTCATTTTGGAAATTCTCTCAACACTCAAATTAGAAACACATTATCTTTAAGTATTAAAAATAGAACCCTCCTTACTATTTTAAAGTCAGAGTGCTATAAACTTAATCTATTGGCCCATACAATATAAGGCTCTTTCCAGTGCAAATAGAACTGCATCTGTTGCTGAGCAATATATATATTTGTAGAAAAACCAATTGTATCACGCTTGAAGGGATATTTGGCTTGGCCAATAGAAATAAATGTCAGGGATCAAATCAAAAGCACAAAGTTTAAAAATAAAGAGGATTACCTTAGGGATTCCTGGAAAGAATTTGTGGATGATGAACTATTCAACTGAGCAGTAATGAATAAGAGATTTACTCTCTTATAAAAATAATAACTTTTTTAAATGAAAGGGTAATGTCTTCATCATTAATTTCTATTGAAATTTTAATTTAGAAGCCGTTGTAATTGACAGATACATGCATCTTTCCTTTATTTCTTTTTAAATGAACGTCTTACTTAATTTTAATATAAAAATTGCCACCTTATTTGATGTCAGGATATTGCAGGTGTTGTACTCCAGAAAGCTGTAAGTCTTCGGTTTCTGTGTATTTATTCCATTATTGAAGAAGAGGATTTTATTATAGAAGATAGTTTCATGATCCTTGACTATCTGAAGAATTTCCTTTCCTTATATGCTCTTCCCATTAATTCACCCACACTATCTATGCACTTGATACTGTGCTAAATGTTTGGGAGATGAAAATGGTCCACTATCCAAAACTGAGGAATGTCGGCATATAAAAATCAATTCTTAAGTAAATTTAAAGAAAGCTTGACAATAATGGTTTTTTGAATTACTGAGAAACAAATTTATACTCATATGTATATAAGAAAGAAGTTTATATACAAAAGCAGTCAAATATTGAGAAAACTCCCCAGCTCACTCCAAATCAAGTCCATAAGTCCAATATTAGCACATATGTCTGATACCAATCTATAAAGTCCTCTTCATACTCATGAAATACATGCAATGATTCTGAATGCAGAATCATTCAGAAGGTCAGTGGGTTGGAAGTCTTGTGGATCCAGTGGCATTGTAAGTATCTCAGTGCTGGCAGGGTCTCTAAGAGGCTTCCCTAACTCCAAAGGTCTGGTTGCATTGGCGTAGGCCCATGTGACTTCTTCAGCTCCTAGGGCATAGCACCATATATTTTGTCAGTAGAATGTCTCTCCGGGAGTGAGCAGAGAAAGAGAGAGAAGTATCTCCTGCCTCCAAGGAGGAAATACAAGAGTTCCAAGATTTCTCAGGAGAAGGTTATGTCCACACAGAGGCCTCATGGGTTATATCTTGATTGATGGGCCAGACTTCACCCCTTCATTCATTATCCTCTCAAATTGACACCAGATCATGTAACTGCCACAGTCAGTTTGTCTATATTTTCTGGTTACTCGCTGCCAAAGGTTTCAGTCTTTATTGCTAATTGTCTACACGGATTAATCTTACCCTTTGTCCCAAAATTCTGCCCTAGCTTTGTGAGGCTGGTTTCCAACAGATCCTTCTTTATCATTGCCTACTCTTTCAAGTTTAGCATAGCACAAGCCAATGGATGACAAACAAGCAATCAAAGAACAACCCACTGTTATCAAGGAGATGACAACTTATAACCACTCAATATAGGGTTTCCTAGCCTGGTAATTATTAGAGCAGAGAGCCTCATCTTTCTGCTTCAGAGTGGTTGGTGAATTTGAACCATCAAACTGTTGCAAGCAGTCCAAAGCATCACCAACAGTTTCTTCAATGGAAAATAGTCATCTAGATATCACTTACCTAAATGAGATTCAATTAAACAAATTTCAATCAGGTTTGCTTTATGAATTAAATTATAACAGAAATGCAGAATGGGAATTTAAAGTTAAAATTTTAGAAAAACATATATAATCCTAAGAAATAATCACATTCCAATCATGTTTCATACAATAGAATATAAAATCTGACATCAGATAGCCTGATTTAGAATCTTGGATACATTGTTGTTAGGTGTCATCAAGCTATTTCTGATTCTAGCTGCACAATGCATGACAGAACAAAACACTGCCTAGTCCTGTACCACCCTTACAATGGTTCCTATGCTTGATTGCATTGTGGTAGCCACTGTGTCAGTTTGTCTGGTTGAGTGCCTTCCCCTTGTTCACTACCCCTCTTTAGTATGCATGACGTCCTCTAGGGATTGGTCTCTCCTGATAACATATCTAAAGTGTGAGAGATGAAGTTTTTTCATCCTTGCCTCTAATGAGCACTCTGGTCTTACTTCTTCCAAAGAGATTTACTTGTCCTTTTGACAATCGATGGTATTTCAATTTTTATCTGCCAAACTCTGATACAGCATTCTTCTTCAGCCTTCCTTATTCAATGTCCAACTCTCATATACATATATGACAATCAAAAATACCATGGTATATAAGATTCACATTTGTCTTCAAAGTAACCTCCACACTTTTCAATACTCTAAAATGGTCTGGTTCCTTTTCCCAATTTAATAATTTTGAGCATGTTATCATTGGGATTTTGAAAAAATAAATAATATACATTAAAGATATGCAAATCAAAAGCTCAATAATTGTGGGCTATTGTTCTTTGATTGGCAACATCAGAAAATAACGTGTAGAAGTGGAGTTAGGTACTACTTAGTTGGTGTCATTTGAAAGATGCATATTAAAGATATCCTCCTGCAAGTCTATAAATTATATTTTGAAGTTCTAATAAGTGTGCTTCAATCAATTATTAGCTCTAGATTAATGCTTTTTGCCCACTTACTATTCTAATCCATTAATCCATGCATGTACCAACATTCCATCTTTTCAGGAGGTAGCAAATGAACAAAAATTAATGGTGATAAAGAAAGAAGTTCAAGGTGCACTGGATGCATTAGTCCAAATCAAGGTTCTAGGAATGGATGGAATATCAGGTTAAATATTGTGTTTCCATACAATAATGCGGCTTTTCTATATTCTGTGCCAGAAAATATGGAGGACCACAATTTGGCCAAGTGACTGGAAGAAATCTATATTCATGCCAATTCTAAAGAAAGATGACCCAACAAAATGTTCAAGCTATAGAACACTGTCATTGATATCCCATACAAGTGAAAATTTGCTGAAGATCATCCAACAGTGGTGGCAATGAGAGAGTACAATGACAGAGAACTGCCAAAATTTCAAGTTGTATTCAGAAGAGGACATGGAAAAAGAGATATCATTGCTAATGTCAGATTTTTCCTGGTTCATTGTAGATAATACCAAAAAATATTTACATTTATTTTATTAATGGTGCAAAGGCATTCGACTGTATAGACTATAAAATATTATGAGTAACCTAGAGAAGAATGGGAACTCCAGGGCATTTCATTATGCTCATTTAGAACTTAGTTGTGAAAACAGAACAATAATGCATGGTTTAGAATTAGGAAAGCATTGTATTCATTCAATTTATCTGTCCATTCTGAGCAAACAATAAGAGAAACTGGACTATATGATGAATATGGCATCAGGATTGGTGGAAGGCTTATTAGCAAGCTGTGATATCCTGATGACACAACTTTGCTTGCTCAAAGGGAGGAAGAATTGAAGCACTTATAAAGAAGATCAAAGATTTTATTCTGCAGTATGGATTATGACTAAAGGTAACGAAGTCTAACATCCTTCACAACTGAACCTATAGGTAACATCATGAAAAATGGAGACAAGGTTGACATCGTTGAGGGTTTCATCTTGCTTAGATTGACAATCAATCCTTATGGGAGTAGCAATCAATAGTTCTAAGGACACATTGCATTAGGTAAATCTGCTACACAAGACCTTGTGGTAGTTACAGAATCTGGTGTCAGTTTGGGACTTGAAAGGATAAAGAGTGAAGGGGTAGAGTTTGGTCTGTCAATTGGGTCACAGCCCACAAGGCCTTGGTGTGGACACAACCCTCTCCTGAGAATTCAGGGAATTCCTGGTATGGGCTTGGGTTTCTCCTGACAATTCTGGAAATTCCTGTTTTTCCTCCTTGTAGGCAGGACAGATTCTCTCTGCTCACTTCTTTCAGGTCATCCCTGGGAAGAAGCCACATGGACCACCCCGAGGCAGTCATGGGTGCTGGAGAAGGCATGTGCAGGCCAGTGCCAGTGCTGAGATGCTTATAAAATCACAGAATCCAAAAAGTTTTGACTCACTGTCCTGTGATTGTCCTGCATTTGGCATCATTTCGTGTGTTTGATGAGTCTGAAGAAGACTTTGTATATTGGTATCTGATGTATGGGCTAATATCAGACTTAAGGGCTTGATCTAGACTGGGTTAGGATGTTTTCTTGATGTATAATTACCCTTTAAATAAAACTTTGTCTTACAAATATATGACTTTCTATGGATTTGTTTCTCTAGTCTACCCAGACTAACACAACCTCTTTCGAGTATTGAAGAGCAAGAATGTTACTTTGAAGACTAAGATGTATCTGACTCAATCTATGGTATATTTCATTGCCTAATATGCATGTGAAAGTTGGACATTGAGGAAGAAATACTTGGAGAATGGGTATGTTTGTATTATAGTGCTGGAGAAGAATATTGAAAATACCATGGACTGCTAAAAGGGCAAATAGATATGTCTTAGAGGAAGCAGGATAAGCATACTCCGTAGAGACACAAATAGTGAAACTCTATCTTAAGTATTTTGGAAATAGTGTCAGCAGAGACCAGTTCCCAGAGATCATCAGGCTTGCCAAATTGGAGGGGTAGTGAAAAAGAGGAAGGCCTTGAGAGAGGCAAATTGACACAGTGGCTGCAACAATGAGCTCAGGCATAGACACAATTGTGAGGATGGTGCAGGACCATGCAGGATTGTGTTCTGTTGGGCACAGGGTTGCAGTGAGGTGGAACTAACTAGATGGCAACAATTCATTAGCATTGATTATCATTGGTACAGGGAACAAAAGATTCATTTGAAAGCCACTTGTTACAGATTGAATAGTACTTCTCCCTGCTTCCTCTCTCAGTACATTTGTTGAGTTTCCAAATCCTGTACTTGTGCAAGGATATCCGGTGGTTGGTGGTTTAATATTTAGCTACTAACTAAAAGGCTAGAGGTTTGAACATACTGCTCCATAGGAGAAAGATGTAGCCTTCTTCTTCCATAGGGATTTCAACCTTAGAAACCCCACAGGGTAGTTTGACTCTGTTGGCAATGGAATATTGCCAACTCTGTTGGCAGAGGAATATGGACGTGTTGGGTAGCTGTGAATGTGACCTAGTTTGGGGAAAGAGTGTTTCCTTTGTTATAAGCTGGGTTAGAAGAGGTTATACCAGAACTGAGTGAGTAGTAAATGTAATAATACATTCTGGATGGTGTCTGATAAACAGAGATACAGACACAGATAACACAAAACAGAAGGAAGGCAGATGCTGTGATGGATATATATATATATATATATATATATCCCCAAATGCCAACAGTTTCTGGCAGCTACAAAGAATCTAAACGAGACAAGGGCGTACCTTTTTGTAGAGCCAATACCTTAGTTTAGACATTCAATCACTGTAAGGAAATAAATATCCATTCCTTAAAACTACCCATTTGGTGGTATTTTGTCATAGAATGTAAGACACCATGCTATTTCTTCCACCTTCCTCTGACATAGTTGACCAGATCATGATGGAACCCATGGGACAAAATTTTAAATGGCATTCAAGGCAAACTTCCCCCACGTATAGAACAATTTTATGAAAGGTTTTATATATTTGCCTCTGGCTCTTTGTATTATAGGCTTCAAAGCTACACCAAGAACCCACGAGCAACCACCCAAACTAATCTGCAGATGAATTCCCAGTTCCGTAAAGGTTAGCATATGATTCAGCCTTAGGAATTTGGGTTGCCTAAAAGACACACACTTTTCTTTTGACAATTATAGATCATGTAAAGGAGATATGTCAGATCTACTCTCCTGAAAAAATCCTATAAATTTAGACAAAACACTAAAAAATTAAAAAATATATTTCTTGCTACATGCTATAGCATGGATGGCACATTGTGAGTGGGAGAAGTCAATCACAAAAGGACAAATATGTAAATAGGCAATCACATAGAGACTAAAATTTATTCATTGTTATCAGGGAGGGGAGGAGAAAGTATTTATGTGTCAGGGAGGTTATTAATATACATATATATTTCTATAATATTGGTTAATGAGTTTGGGTTTATGGCAATTAAAAAACCACATTGAGTAAAGGAAGGGTTGCACTGATGATTAATGTAATTGTTGCTGATAAGCTGTAAAAACTGAATTGGCAAAAGATGTGTGATAGGTATATTTACAAAAATGGCTTTGGTTAAATATTTTTTTTAATTCTTTAATTTTTTTGGGGGGGGGCTAAATTTTTTTTTAAGTAACTGATAAGGCTGCTACTTACAGCCAATTCTGTCCAAGGATTTGTCTTTGATTTGCAAGCTTTGAGTTATGATTTTATGGGCCATACCAGTGAATTGCCTTAAGATTATATTTAGTTTTCTTTTACTTTTAAACTGTCTTTTATAGTACTTAGGGTCTTCAAGTCTTGTAAATTACCTTCAAGGTATAGAGGAAGAGGAAGAGTCAAGAACAGAAAGAGGAGATGGACTGTTTGGCTAAGTGTCCTCATTAATAACTGCTTACTTTGTCATAGACTAGAAGCACTGAAAAATGCCTTGCTGTTATTACTGAATGTTTTGATAAAAGGATGTCTGAAAGTGTTCTTATCAAAGGGTAAAATGATGATAAGACTTTCAAATTCTCATGACATCTGGATGAATTCTTAGAGGCTGGGTGAACCCACGCAACTATTGCCCTGAGATAATCTATAAACTTTAAACCAAAAATATCCTTTAAAATCTATGTAAAACCAAATCATACTTTAGCTTAATTGGCGAGGAGTATTTGATTTGACCATAATACTCTTAAGACCATCTATATGGCATCAAGTCGACAACAGAACTTTGAAAGGGAATATAGGAAACTTCGCAGTGACTTGTGTTGATGAGAGAATGACTAGGAAAATAAGGGTGATAGTGGTTTCACAACTGGAAGACTGCAACTAATATCACAGAATGCCACATGTAGAAATTGTTGAATTGGTTTGTTTTCAGTTGTGTCCATTCAGAGTAGCAATAAAATTAAATAAGTAAAACTCCTTTAATCATTTTAAGGATAACAAGGTAGAGACGAACTGTTTTTGAAACATTAGCCATTGAAATCTACTGTATACAATCACAGTTCTAACTGATGCACATGGAGCTGTAAAGTGGATGATAAGTTTCCAAATGGAATTCTTCGGGGAAACTCAAACCAAAGGCGTCGCTGTTCAGTCAACTGATAGCAACTCAATCGGACCCGGTAAAACTGCCTCTCTGAGTTTCCGAGACTGTAACTGGTCATGGGATTTGAAGGTCCTATCTTTCTCCCGCAAGAGCTGCTGGTGGTTTCGAACTGAGGACCTTGTGACTATCCGCACAACTCGTAACCACTCCACTACTTCGTGGTCCTTGATGAATGAGCAGGTAAATCACAGTGAAAGGACATAAGTGCCCCGTTCCAACGTTTTCTGACCTTTTACTCACCAAGGGCCTTTTCCAATGATGTAAAAATGTCTTTTTAATAAGCCTCTCATGATCATCCTGTGTCCTGTGAGAAAACCTATTAAGAATACCCTTTTGGGGGTCTCCAAGAACAGTTACATTCTGACCTGATCATCTGTCTCAACTAACTGGCCCCGCCGATTCCTTCAGAAAACACTGCTTTGGTTGGCTTTTTTTTTTAAGGTACCCAATGAAGCAAACCTCAAGAAAACATATGCAACCATCCACTGATCACAGAGCCATTTAAAACTTTTGTTTGGAACAAATCCATATATATATGAACTGGAGCCTCAATAGCAATATTCTTTAACTTATCCTTGTAATGGTAAGCCCAATATAGAAATATTCAAGAGAGATGATATAACATGATCAGGCTGTATTTTTGAAATATTGCAAAATTTTATCATTGAAGTAAATAGTCAATATATTTCATCAAATGAATAAAATATGAGGAGACATTATGGTGATTTCTGTAGCTATAGAAACACATGTCAGAAATAAATTTTTATTTGTGATCAAAGCAAACTATAAATAGAAGGAAAGTTTTAATTTGATAAATTTTGTACCTACTGGAAATGCTAAAAACTTTCTTTTTGATTTGAGGAATGGAGCAAGATGGGTGGAAATTTGCCATTTTATTCAGTATTGTCTTAAAGTGCTCAATCAACACAGTAAGCTAAGAATAAAAAGTTATAGAAGAGATAAAACAAAATATGAAAATGGCCTTCAAAGGCTCTTGGGAAAGGGAATTAAAAAATAATCCAATTTTTCCATGAACTCTTTGATGTCCCCTTTTACAGTTTGTCATTTTCAAATGCTTTTATTACATGCATACTAAATTCAGAGAGATTCATAGATAAATTATTAGAACTTATATTTAATTAGCAGTATTCCCAAATAAGAGGTGAATTTTACAATGACATTTTACATGGTCCCTATTAATGTCTACTAGTAGCCACTGTGTGTATGTCACAGATGGAGTCCCATGTAAAAAGAACTGTGCTCGCTGGTGTTTTCAATGCTTGATTTTCTGGGAATAGTTCACCAGACCTTTCTCACCAGACACCTCTGTGTAGACTCTAATGCCTGACTTTTGGTCATTGGGGTTCACTGCACTACCCAGAGACTGCTACATACTATTGAGCCTGAAATAAACTTCAAAGCTAATTATTTGCTTACATGATCACCTATCTTATTTTAAAAAATTAGCCAAACTCAGAAACAAAACTAGTCATAACCCCAATGAATCTGCAGGATGATTTTTATTCCAGAAGTCTTTAAAATTCTGTTTCTTTCTCATCAGTTGTTCCCTGAAGAATCCTTCAGGAATAGTGATAATTATCAGAGGAAATGAACCTATTTCCTGTTCACATTGATTAAAAGTGCTACGTCTCCCTGCCTTCCTTCCCAATTCTCCTGCCAACATTGCAATGACCAACGCAGCTATCACAGTCCCTCAGGGAAAACCATCCCTGAGTTAAATGGGGTTTTGTTCAGCAACATCCCCTCTCAGTTGTCTTCTCAAATGACTGCATTGCCTCGTGAGCAGTCGAGCTTTCCAAGGCCTCCCCGTGGTGAGCCCAAATGGTACAGATCAGATGGGCATACTTCTTCCCACTAAGATAGATCCCTGCCAATGGGATTGCCCTGTGAGTTCCAACCCCCACTGCCTGGTGACATACGCAGTTTCTTCTCAATCTGCGTCATGAAGACCTGTGGGTAGATGTAGGTGGTAATTCATAGATTGGTTTTGTTTTGTGTTTTAGTTTTTCCTTAGTCATGTGAACATCATGGTAGGTAAACAATCATTCCTTAGTTACAAATGGTTCAGACTGAGTGATGTTTCTCCTCTTGCCCTCTCGCCTGCCTGGTATGTCCTGCCACATCTTGGGAGGGAGAAGAAACCACCATTTTGCAGTTCATTGTAATATTCTCAAGTCTTCTTGTTTTGCTTCAACAGGACTGCACTTACAGAGCATGCGTGCCTTGTTGTTATTAGTTTGCACTCCGTGCACAACAGAATCCACCACTCTGATTCATCCATTCCTGAAGAGACAGGAAGGTCAGAGAGGCCTGAATGGAGTCTATAACTATAAATACAGCACTTGTTTCCACCCTTATGGTAACTAAAAGGCCATTGATACTAATAAGAAAAACACATAAAAACATAGTTGTTATAAATAATTTATTTTAAAAATCTCTTGCGGTTTGGAAAGATTCTGAGTTAAATTAAATTCTAAAGCAAACAAGAGCCCCCCAAATATGTAAACTGTATTTTCTCATTTCTTTTCTTCCAAATAGTTAATACAAGGTGATTTTTCCATAACATGTTGAAACTCCTTCAACTAGTTAATCAGGGTACTGTTCTCAAAAGGCTGTTAATATTACTTAAATTTAAACTTTAAAATGACTTTGAAAACGAGGACATGTGTCTCTTTATATGTAAACAAGAGCACTTGAGAACTGTAGGATTGGGTGGGATCCAAAGTTGGAAAACTTGGTTTAGGAGAGAAGGCTAGATGTTTAAACTATTGGGAGGTACATGGGTGAGAGGAAAATTTTTACCACATGATCAATCACTTGCTGAGCTTCAGAATCTTTCCACCTCTTTGTGCAATTTGTATTTGGATCTATGGCATTCGGTTTTCAGAGTTGGAACTAAGACCATTTAACTTCAAACGTTTTTGGTTAAAATTTTGCAGAGAGAGAGAGAGAGAGAGAGAGAGAGAGAGAGAGAGAGAGAGAGAGAGAGAGAGAGAGAGAGCTTTGTATTCTTTATTGAGGGAATAGTAAAGCAAAAAGGTTATTTTCAGAAAGACAACCCTCAAACTGAACAATCCATTGAGAAACCCCTATTAGCTGATGCTTATACCACATGCTCTTCCACTTGCTTCTCTCAACTCCTGCTGCCCTCACTGCCCTTTCTTCCTTCTTTTGCCAGCAGTACCAGCAGCATATCAGGCATGAAATATTGATATCCCTCTGCATTTTGGGTTTCCCAAAATGTTTGGTTCTGTTTTCAGCATAAACTTATAAGTGTCAGAGCTTTTTCCATGGAGTCTTAAAAAACATATAGATATTAGAATCTTTCACAATGCATATTTGTAGCTTTTAAAGCACTTTGGCAAATGGTTCCATTGCCCAGAACACAGAATGGTTTGGTTAGGAAGTTAGGATCATTGGGTGGGGGTGGGAGGAGGGTTTCCTTTGTCCAGAAGCTCTTCTCATTCCTTGGCACAGCAGCATCCACATTTCCCTTCCTGATCTCATTGAACTCAGAACTGGACAAGTCAGAACTAAGCAACTTATGTCAGAGTCCCAAAACCCAGAAGGACAGAAATTCCATTCAATTGCCTTGAGCCCAGCTACTTGAAGCAGTGAGCACTTGGCTGAAGGAGACTTAAGTTTTCTTTCCACATCAGCTTTCAGAAGGGTAGATGGACCTGAGTGTGTCGAGTCCTCATTCTGCCCTCCCTCCATTGAGATTGCTGCCTTCCGAACGCCCTACTCCAGGGAGGTAGCAAACAGCAATCCTCCTTTTCATCCATGTGCTCACTATCCTTGGACGAACTGTAAATTCTCCAAACATCTTATCATCTCATTCAGTCTGGTTCCAGAAGATGAGCCTGAAGATTTCCACAGCTTAGCAAACAGGCAGCTGGGGTGTTAAATGCCTGCCTGATGTGCCTGCAGGCATGCTATTGGTTTGTGTACAGAGAGCGGTTCCTTTTTCCCTTTCAGCTTGAGGAAAAGGGAATAAAGGGCATAATACCTCGATTTAGACGAACCATTTTAACATTCTCTTCTAATTCATTTTTACTTTTACATTCTCATAAAATTAGTCATTATGATTGGCAGATCCACTAGACAAGTTCTTCAGTCATTGAATACACCTAGCATAGGCACATTCAGTATTTTTCTTCAGAAAGGGAATATAGTGATTGTTGATTATTTTCACTCTGGGGACTGCAGTTGAATTTACAACATAATAGGAAATAGTCTCCATCAACATCTTATTGCATTTCTTTATGGGATGGTTATTCAGTAATTGGAAAATCTGAATTTTTCATGGTTTTGAAAAGTTGAGAAGTTCTTCTTACGCAATGCAATCACTGACTTTTTTCTTTTTTCATGGGAGTTAATGCAGATATATCATTTCATAGTTCCATCCCGTCCAGCAGTATTGTACAATTGCTATCAGTTTCAAAACATTCTTTTCCTTCCTGAACTCCTTGACATCAGCTCTCTCTCACCACTTCCCCACTACCCTGTCACTCTACATGTAACCCCCCCCCCCCCGACTGAAACCCTTATTCTACATACTGTACTGTACATTTCTGATTGCTTTTATTACTGGGGACTTAATCTTAAAAGTTAGTTAAATATACATGAAAAAGACAGAAAAGCAGTGAGATCTCCCCCCCCCCTATTCTACATGCCATTTACTATGCGAGGAGATAGGTGAAACCTTGGATTTAATTGATGCAAAATGTCAATTTGGTTTTATTTGTGCTGCTTTGAAATTAGGTATAGAGTATTTCTCTATGGAGAATAGAAGATTTCTGAGATTCGGTGACTAAGTAGACTTTGGCTTCTTATTCTTCTTCCTGGAACTCTTACAAGAGAGATCTACTGGGAATAATCCAAGAAGTCCAAAGCCGGACGAGTCACTAAGCTAAGCTCAGTGATAGAACTGAAGCTCAGATGCCCAACACAGAAATAAAAGCAGGCATCATTGAGTCAGAGGACTAGGTCTCAGTAAAGAAGATATGAAAAAAATAATGTAGAAATAAGTAGAAGGAGTTTCATGGAAAATACCATATACTTCTGTCGAGATATAAGGCTGGCTCTATAGGTCTGTAATATATGTATGCAACTGAAGTATGTATCAAGTTATAGAGCCAACTGTGGTATAGGTGGGTGCTTTTTCTTCCTAAAACGTCATTACTTTGTGGAAATCCACAATGTTTGATTGGTGAACACACCTAGGACACATGCAATTCTAGCATTTCTTCAAGCGTTTGAAACTATACATCAAACTCCCAATAAATCTTCATTATCTCTTTGCCTCAATGCAATCTATTACTCTCTGGGAAAACAACGATAACATACTCAATATGGCAAGCCTCACTGAATCCAGAGGCAGTGAGTCTGGATTTCAGTCACAATATTAAACCAAGTTGTGAATCATGAACAAATGAAAACAGACCAGGGCTCATGACTATTCATATAGCGGAGAGGTTGGCCCAGTTTCAAAACCACTGCAGGTAGTGGTAGATAACATAATGCAATAGATAAGAAGGCATACCACAATAGTGGTCTTGAAAAATAATGGCTGATTTTGTAAAGTTGCCTAATGTAAAAGAGAAAGAAAAAAGTGGATTGAGGTAATTTAATAGAGAAAAAGGGGACCAACATGTTTCCTGAGTTCCTAGGACATCATCTCATTTCAAGAATTAATAATCAAAATGACCCCAAAGTTGCTATTAAGGAAAGGTTCAATAATTGTCTTCAAAAGGCAGTTTTCAAAATCTGAGATTGTTAAAGAAAGGGCTTGTCTCGGTTTTGATGAAGCATCTTTTCTCTACAAGACAATTTTTCTGATCATGCTGAACACATTATATTTTGCTTCTTGTATTTACAATAATATTTTTGGATTTCTCAAAGTTCAGTTAGAAAGTGGTATATTACTAACAGGCAAAGTCAGTAACTCTGCTCTTCCAGTAGAATACGCCTGCTGCATATCTGTGTTTGCAGTGGTGGTCCAGGGAAGGGACAGCCTCTGTGGTGGCTAGAGGAGTCCTTTCCACGTTGGGAGCATGAAGACTTCTATCCCTTAAGCATGAAACCTAAAAGAATCAGATTTTCCATTATCAGATGTGTTAGTCTGGGCAGATTGGAGAAACAAATCCATAGAAACTCATATGTGTATAAGAGAGAGTTTATGTAAAGAGTAACTGTACATTAAGAGAGCACCCCAACCCAGTCTAGTCCAAGCCCATAAGTTCAATATTAGGCCATATGTCTGACACCAATCTATAAAGTTCTCATCAGACTCAAGAAACATAGTCAATGATGCTGAATGTAGGACAATCACAGGGCAGTGGGTGGGAAGTCTTGTAGCTCTAGCACCATTGTAAGCATCTCCGTGTTGGCAGTGGTCCATGGTTCTGGCTGCATCAGGGTAGACTCATGTAGCTTCTCCTCAGGGATATATCACCGAGAGTGAGGAGACAGAGAGAGAGAGAGAGAGAGGAGAGAGGAGAGGGGAGAGAGGAGAGAGGAGAGAGAGAAAGTGTCTCCTACTTCAACAGAAGAAAAACAGAAGTCCCCAGAAATCTCAGGAGAAGGCCATGCCCACACAGAAGTCTCATTGGTTATATCTTCATTAACAACCTTTCACTTGTAATCCTCTCTAATTGACATCAGATTATGTAACAACCACACCAGATGCCTGCTGAATTTTGAGGTATATCTCTATCTTTACCCTCTGCCTAAGTTATGGAGTCCATGTGAGATAGTTAACATTTGTTGTGCCAACATGACCAATGAACATAGGTGAGATCAATTGGAAGGCGGAGAGATAGATGGCTTGGTGAGCCTCACCTTTCTTGTCTCTTGCTCTTTGATCACTGGACCAGTACACTGCTGCTTTGCTTGTTCTCTAACTCAATTTGCAAGCTCCACTACCCATGGGACACCTATCTTGTGTACTATGCTACTATACTTTGAGGTTCCTTTAAGACCTGCTTCATCACACTACTGGAAATTACATCTCTTGAGCTGGGGACTGTCAGACCCTGTCATCTGGTTGACTGTTGCTGACCTGTCTGCCTTGCTGTTTGCTGCCTGTGGCCAGATAGCCTGAATTGTTCTATAGTCTTTAGAGGACTACCCAGTGGCCTCAAGACTGAAAGGACTGCTAGTGTGTCACAGCTGTCTCATAGGAGCGAGTTGCACTGAATCATTCGTACTGCTTTATAGATTAATTAACTGTTCGTTTTTTATGTTATCTATTTGTCTATATAAATATATATAAACTTATTTGTGTTCGGGTTTTGCTTCTCTAGAGAACCCTGTCTTAACAAACCATGGTTGGGGGATTATTTGGAAAAGGAAATGAAGCCAGAATGAGATTCCATGGGTTATTTCCTCTCAGAGGAGTTGAGTATCTTGGGACTTTCTGGGATATGTGGAGGTCCGGCACGTATTCTGCTTCTCAGAAGAGGTGCTGGTCTCTGAGCTCTGAAAAGCAAGAGTAGTCGTAGCAACCATAAATGTCACCTTTTTGCTTTTTGCTGCAAATGAGTTCACAGACAAATGTGGGGCTTAAAATGTTGTCATCACCTTTTGCCACATTTGAAATTGAGTAGCTTTTCCTCTCTTTCTGTCTTAATGGGTTTTTTCATTTTTGTCTTCTAAGGAATGCTTTGTAGAGTAACATTGGATGTAAAATTAATGTGAAGACTTCTAATCACCTCTTGGAGGAGAAAAGGAAGGAAAGAAAAAGAAGGAAAAAGTTGGAAAGTGTTAAATGGAATAGAAAAAAATTAAAAGGGAAAATTTGAGATACGATTTGAGATAGTAGTGAGATTATGAATATAAAAAATAATGCTATAAAATGAGAAATGGAACTTAGAATTTTTCATATATTTTAAAGTAAGTAGCAAAAGGCACTAAGATTGTAACTATTTAAAGAAAAATTGCCCTGGATTATGATATTTCATCCACGACAGTGCACCATGGCTTTTCTGTGGTGAGAGTGCCCAGATGTGGTACACTAGTTTTTTCACTCATGCACCACTGACCTAGTCCCTAGTGAAGCACAAATGATCTGAATTTTATGACTTTGTGTCTGATTATTGCATAATATGTAATTATGATGGAGGCTTTCCTCCCCCTTTCTTTCTTTTCCAACAAGAGAATTTGTCTTTCCCTATGGCCCTTGTCCAGTTTCTCTCATTTGCATGATATATGGGTATGATATATATTTTAATTCTGGCATTGAGTTTCTGAGAAACTGCAGGATTATGATTAGTATCTTGCTTTGGTATGGTAGGTATTAGATTTAAAGAGAGGACATTGCATAGGATGAAATGCATGATATAAAAGGAGTTTGAACTTTTTTTAAGAACTGAAATTAATATGGCTGTAACCTTTACTGATGAAGTAATTTCAGTAAATTCTAACTGGAGTAGAATTATTTTCCTACACTTTGAAGATGGCAGTGTTTCTCGGCTCCATTGCCTTGATATAGGGAATTTTAGCTATGGTTATTTTAATAAAACCATGGAACTTCCATTGTAAAGTGAAAGATATTTCATAATGAGCATAAGACTTACTTAAAGGAGGCCAAACTTGTGCTTCCTAATTTCATTTTTATACTTCAACTTTCTAGATTGTTTTCCAATTACTTTTCATCATTCTTATAGCTCCCATCATTTGAATTATTTTAAGTATTTTCTCTAGTTCTGAGAAAATTCAATTGTTGCTCACTTCCAAGAGTAAAATAATTTCAATAAAAACTGGTCAATGATATAAAAATGTACAAATCGGGCTGAGCCCCGGTGGCGTAGTGGTTGTGCATAGGATTGCGACCCACTGCATTAGAGGTTCAATCCAGCAGCAAGGCTGGGCCTCCTACTCCCACCACCAGAGGGCAGTGATGCCCCCCCCAAAAAAACAAAAAAACCAAAAAAAATGTACAAATGATGAGGGAATCAAGAATGTCGAGCATGATGTCATACTCCTTCCACCTTTGCACCTAACATCTATAGGAGGATGCCCTCGTTTCCATCCGCAAATGATCATTTCAAGAAAATTCCAGGAAATAATTCTTCCACTTGATGTGTGTGTAGCAGTCCTCAACAGTTTGATTTTAAATTTGGAGATGAGGATAGCACAAATATAATCTGCAAGTTGGATTGGCAGCAGGGCAGGCAAGATGAAGATTGGTGACCTGGATGCAGTCATTGCGTCACTGACCAGTCTTCGGGTGAGATAATTTAGTGAATGATGTAGCCGATGATGATTAGTCACTATATGATTCATTATGACTGAATTTTAGTCAGGCTTACTCCACCCATTTCTTTAAAAACTTGATACATGCATACATATTTCACATTATGATTTGATATATATTGCATATTGTTATTTTCTTAAACATTTTAATCACAATAAATTGGAAAAAAAATTCTGACAAGTCTCCAGCTTGTGTCTGTGTTATCCAATCAGTTGATTGAAGGAAGATTTGCATCTTTGTAAGGGTAAACTTAATGTGCAATGATAGCTATGATTTTTCCTCTCTCTTCTTCAAAACTATTTTAATTTGGAATATGGAACATGGAAAGTGATGATAATTAAAGAGAAGAAGCTATGTGAATGTATGCATCTGAGTGTGTACTTGGAATAGAAAACAATAGTATTAACATTTGCTGTAAAGTCTATTCCCACTCATGGTGACCCTATAGGTGTAAGAGTAGACCTGCATTCTATAGGGCAATTGAGTGGTTGCTTTTTGAAAGTAACTCACCAGACCTTCATTGAGAGATATCTCTGGGGGAACTCAAACCTTAACTTGTGTACCATTCCGTGTACCTTGACCTATGTATAATCAATCTTAACTTGGATTCTCAACCTGTGGACCACTCTGAGGTTCCACTTGAAGAATTGTTAACTTCCAGCGAACCAGCTACAAGATAATTAGAGAGCTAATTAATATCAACAAAATACACATTTATCATCTGCTAAAAAAAGCAATAACCCCAAAAATTTACTGCTTATTGAGCTGATTTTAATTCATAATCACCCTCTAGGCCCTAAGATTTTTGAAACTTTAAATTTTATGTGAACAAATGGTCTTTCTGTTGTAGAATGATGGGTGAGTTAGAACTTCTAAAATTTTGGTAAGCAGCTCAATTTGCAATTCACTGCACCACTGTATGTTTTAGTTAAAAAATAAATAAATAATTGAAGATGTATTCATGTACTTTTCATAATTTTTGGATTGTTGTAGAAACAAACCTATATCCTTGAAAAGCAAAATATTTTACATTATATATATTTATGTATATACATGTGTAATGAAATCCTTTATAGTAGTATAGAAGATGAAATTAATGACATAAGACTTATCCTTTTCAAAGCCACTTATTTTTTCTTCTTCAGTAAACTTTTACTCAAAAAATCTGCAGATCAATCTAGATTCCCTTCAATTCAAACAATGATTGATGGGTCTGTTTTTGTGTGTTTTTGTCACTCCCTCAAGATAGCACACAAACTAATAGTAGCACAGTTTTTTTTTAATGAATTTCAAAGCAATGAATAAAATTCTTGTGAAAAAGTTTAGTGAACATCAGATGTGAATGAAAATAAATTCAAGGATTAAAGAATTGTAGAGATAGTATTTCATTAATATGTGTTTCACAAAAGCAGTTTGCGTTTAAAAGTAAAGATGGCAAAATTTAACCAAGACTTTAACTTTACAAATGATACATAAAATGTGTACTAATTTAATCAGATAATTAATGGAGAAGCTTGCATTGTACAACATTTGGTAGTCAAAGTCATTTTTCTACAATTGTTAAATATAATTTGCCTCATAATGTTACCCATTGGTAAATTACTATAGCACTGTATAATATATGTAGCTTATTAACCGTTTCATTAATTGCTATTAGAGGACAGTATCTCTGAAAGCTGGTACATGTGGGAGCAAATGTTGAGGCAGATGGTTGAAATTAGTGTAGCATGATCAGTTGCTTAACTAAGTTTACTTAATTAGATTTTTACATCAAGATAGTTCAAATGAATTTGTCAAGTTGTATTTGAGGAAGCTGAAATTCAGGGGGTTACCATCCCTAAAATCATAGTTTACAAATGACAGTGCATGCAGTGAAGAACTGTGGACTCGGAATCATGGGTCTCAGCTTGTTCTGTATGGAGGAGACATTGCTGACTGCCTCAGAAGCAGTGGGAGATTTCGGAGGCGGAGCTTGCCAGCTGAACTACCATCTTTTCACTGTCCATCACTGGGAAAGCAAAGGGAGGAGAGCTGGTGGTGATTGGCCACTGCCTACAAAAGTTGAAGTGGATTTGAAAACTGTAATGTCACAAAGGATTTCCACTTTCATCAAGATTTAGAGAAATTTCAAGGCTTCAAAAATGCGGCAATTTTTATGTACAAGCTGTACTTCGCTATAGTTTTGGATGTGGGTGACTCCATTTGTAAGATATTGATTCTTAGCTAATTATTTTAGATATGTGCTTGGCACTTAAACTCACAGTATAAAACCACATAGTCAACCATGGTGATGATTCATACTAGAAATATGGCTCATGTTTAAGAATCTTTAATGATATTTATAATTCATTAATGGAATTTTTGACCTTTGGTTATTCAATGATTTTTACTTGCTGAGGTTTTGTGGTGGTCATGTATTCATGATGTCAATTTCATGATTGGGATGTAGGGGTGGAGTCTAGCCTGATAATCTGGAGATAGACAATGAATAGTCGATGAGGCCTCTGTGTGGGCATGGCTTTCTCCTGAGAATTCTGGGAAGTCTTGCAGTTTTTTCCCAATTGAAGAAGAGAGACTTGAGTTAGATGATGAACCACTGACAAGACAAGATGGCAGTGTCTAAAGAACTTGAGGAGACAGAGGAGAAGCCACACAGCCTTACCCTGATGGAACCAGACCTCTGAAGCCGGAGAAGCCACATGGATACTGCTGCCAGTGCTGGATTGCTTCTACCACCACTGGATGCTATTGATGGACCCTGAGCCCTGGAAGCAAGGAGCCATGGGGAGACTCCTGCTGGTGCCAGGATGCTTTGACTACACATGTTTCGTGAGACAGAAGGAGACTTTCTAGACTGGTATCAGACATATGGGCTAATGTTGGATTTATGACCTTGGACTGGACTGGGTTGCGATGCTTTCTCAATGTTCCATTCCTCTTGTATATAAACATTTCCCTTATATCCATATGCATACCTATGAATTGTTTCTCTAGTCTACCTGGACTAACACAGGTTTATATATATTTTACTTGCTGAGGTTTGTATATATTTGGAATAACTTATCATCCCTCCCCATAGGAACAATTTTTGTAAATTTACTTTCTAGGGCACATTTTTGGACTTTGTAGCAGCAGTGGAGAACTAGGCTATCTGTGTGTTAAAAGTTCCTGTAATGCAGCTCTCATCTACTTTTCCAAACATCTTAGGAATGAGCTTTTGGTGGTCATATGCTTACCCGCATGGGTCTACATGCGAACGGTGGGCATGTGTGTGCCAGAGTTCTCACACAGAAGTCCTCTCAACATCTAGGATGTGTGACACAATTTTTTTTGGTTGTTGTTAGTTTATAAATGGCCCGTTCAAAGGAACTCTCAAGTTGCTGTTACTATTGTTTTGATCTTTGAAATCTTCTATATCTTTATATTTATCTCTGGGGAAAAAAAAGGTAGGAGTAAGATCATTTTACCCATTGCACATTATAGACCTGGTGCCAAGAATCTTTGAAAGGTTATAGGTACCACATAAATGGTTAGGTGACATAAAAACTAGAAATGAAAATTCTCATTAAATGTGGATGTCCCTATGTAGTCTTAGGAGGCCTGGTGGCAGAGTGGATGCTGAATTGCTCTGCTAATCACAAGGTGAGCAGTGGGAAGCCAGCTTCTCGTGGAGAGAGAGACTTTCTCTTCCTGCAAAGACTTGCAGTCTTGTTAAGCCAGAGGAGGTGTTCTACTCTGTCCTAGCGGGTTTCTGTGAGTTGGGTTCAACTTGCGGGCAGTGAAGCATATGCAATTTATGGAATCTTTGGGTCACCATGGGCTGTTTGGGGCTACTAAATCAAAGGCTGATAAGTCCAACTCCCCATCTGCTCCCTGGGAGAAAGACGAGTCAGTCGGCTTCCACAAAGAGCCGGAACTCCATGAACAGTTCTGTAGGTCTCTGTGAGCTGAAATACACAATTTGACTGTGAATTCATTTTTCGTTTGGTTATATGTAGCTTTGAAAATTCATTCATTGATATTCTTTAATTTTTAGCTCTTTTCTTGGTGCTGGATGAAGGTTTAAAATGTAGAGCATCAGTTTTAGATTCAATAGTTCACACATATTTAGTTTCATCTTTTTATTGCAATTCCCTCAATGTAATGTTCTTATCTTATTTCCACTCTGCGTTTTCTGTTTCTATTCCTTCATGATAAACGGAAAAGATAGAAGTTGTCATCGTGCTTGGATCCACAGTCAATGCTCATGGAAGCAGAAGTCAAGAGACCGAACAATGCACAGTACTAGGTAAATCTGCTGCACATGACTTCTTTAAAGTATTAACAAACAAGACTGTTACTCTGAGGACTAGGGTGTATCTGACCTAAACCAGGATATTGCCAAATGCCTCATAGGTGTGTGAAAGTTGGGAATCGAATAAGAAAAATGAAAGAAGAATGGATGTATTTGAGTTATGATGCTGGTAAAGATTATTGGAAGTACCATGGACTCCCCAAATAATAGCCAAATATATCTTTGAAGAGGTAAAACCAATTTGTTCTTTAAGGTAAGGATTAGAAGACGGCGTCTGACATATGTTGGGCATGCTTCCAGGAACAATCGGTGTCTGCAGAAGGAAAACATGTTAGGTAGAGGGGCAAATAAAAAGAAGAAGACCCTTGACAAGATGGATGGACAGAGTGGCTGTAGCCGTGGGCTCAAGCATAAAAACGTTCTAAGGATCATACAGGAACAGTCAGGGTTTCATTCTGTTGGCTGTAGAGTTGCTACGTATTAGAACCAATTTGAAAGCACCCAACAAGATATTTTTATAACTATGTACCCTGTGTGTTCTACCACATTCCTGGATATATTTGAAGAAAAATAAATCTCTATACAAAATCCCCTGTCAAGCTTTAATATATATTGATGGGTATATTTCTACTCTCTCACACCTGCTCACTCTGTGTGTGTTCATGAATCTGCTTGTCAGTTGCTAGTAGTGAAGGCTTGTATAATAATCGTACTTCAATTTTTTGGCTTTAAATTTAGCACTCTTTCCAGCACTTTCTCCTGCCTACCTAATTTTATTTGTAAGCTACTCCTTATTGTATCCCCTACCTCTTAAACAACCCTCCATCCAGTGACTTATTCCCCCCTTTATCTCCCACTCCTGATATCTCTCAAAGAATGTTTCTTTTAGTATTAAAATCTTTCTTGATCTTTTGCAATAATAATTTTATATAATATTTTTCCTTTATGACTGAATAATTTCACCCATCAGAATGTTGGTTAGGGTCACCCATGAGCAATAGTTAGATAATAGTTGTCCGTCTATCTATCTATCTATATATATATATATATACACATAATAAATAGATGTTTCAAACTATCTACTAGTTTAAACCTGTGTTAGCATACAGAACAGAATTAAACAATCTTAAAATTAATGATTGGTAACCTATTTCTATTCTACACAGTAGTTAATTTTCCATTCTATAGCTTGAATACATTTTGATTCCAAACATTGAATCAAATTCCTAGCATGTTATTTCACTCTTCCCACTTTCTTGCTGTGTTTACCTCTTCCATTCATCCATATTTTCTATTCTTTCCTTCAGTTCAAGCTCTATCTCTGGAAAAATGCTGGCCTTTCATCTCAGAGAGTTGTTTTTTTCTATGGAGTGTGTTCACATAGACCTGCCTATTATTTGACAGAAAGTGGATCTACAGATGGCTTGAACAGCTTAAGGGTAACCAAGGACCAATTTCTATTAGAAAATTAAGTGGGACTGGTTTTCTTTTATTAGTTCTTTGTTCATATTTTCTTTCACTGTATGAGACCTCCTATTCTGAACTCTTTCATAACTGTTGACAGTAGTAGCTGGGAACTACTTGTTTCTTGTGTTCTCAGGGTCCTGGAGACTGAAATTTAAGTGGTCCATTAGTTCTTTGAACTAATTTTTTCCACGTGGCTTTGATTTTCTTCACTTGTCTGTGCTTCGGGCATGGAGAGATGAAAAGTTGCCTGATCATAAACTATCAAGACTGCAGTCACTACTCACCAAAGAAATAGGTAGAATATTTCCTTTGTGGGCTGTGTCATTCCAGTTGACATTGATGTCTCCAGAGACTATAATTCTGAGCCCTAAGTTTCAAGAACTCATTCTCTTAAGGTGTTTGGTTTGACTAAGAAGTTCTCTTAATTTTACCCCTGTATTCTGTACTATGCTCATGGATAGACTAAAGTACATATGTAGAAATATCCTCTACAAATACATATTTGCAGTCCAGTTTCCTTCCCAAGTCTATTCAGGTTGCATGCCATTGTATCCATTGGTAGATTACTGTTATTACAGTAATGATTGTTTATCTAATAGGATTTAACTTTGTTGCCCTTCGGGTTGTGTTTTGTCCAATTTCTTTTTCTTTAATTATTGTGTGCTGACTTACCCTTATTGTATTTTGACTTCCCCTTAACCCATATAAATGTGTTCCCTTTCTGGTTAGTGATTTACCCCCCCTCCACTTCTACCTCTGGTAACCTTCAAAGAATGTTTCTTTTTCTTTTTTTCTTTTTTTTTTTTTTTTTGGTATCATTGCCCTCTGGTAGTCATGGGAGCTACCCAGCCTTGCTCCTGGAGAGCTGCCAAGCCCATGGGCCACAGTCCCGCACTCAACCACAATGCCACCGGGCCTCAGCCTAATGTTTCCTTTTAATGAGTAAACTATTTGTTGATTTTTTAAAAAAATAGTAGTCATTTGCGTTGTTTTCTAATGGACACATTTCATTCAACATAATAACCTCTAGCTTCATCCATGTAATGAGCTGTTGCAAAGTGTGTTAGTCTGGGTAGACTAGAGAAACATTCATAAGCACACACATGTATATAAGAGAGAGTTTCTTACAAGGGCAATTGTACAGTTAGAAAACATCCCCACCCAGTCCAGTCCAAGGTCATATATCCAATATCAGTTCATATTATCTGATACCAATCTACAAAGTCCTCTTCAGACTCATGAAATACACGCAATGATGTCAAATGCAGAGTGATCATAAGGAAGTGGGTAAAAAGTCTTTGGATTCAGTGGGGTGTAAGCATCTCAGCATTGAGAGGAGTTTCCAAGTGTCTTCTCTAGGTCCAGGTTTCCAGCTATATCGGGGTAGGTCTATGTGGCTTCTCTTCAGGGATGTCTCACAGGGAACCAGCCTTGTTTTATTCTCACTGCCATTGTGAATAATGTTGTGATGAACAGGGGTGTACGTGCAAAAGGTTGCAAAGTGTTTGTGGAAAAATTCCATTATCTTATAATATTTATTCTTTAATGATTTTTGAAATCCCCCTTATTTATCTGTTTATGTCTCAGTCCATATTTACATAAGACAGAGTAGGAGAGACATGTGGAACGGAGCTCAAATTCTTATTTTAAAGCATAAACAGAGATCCAAACCATTACAGCACAGAAGACTTCCTGAGACTATCACTGTGTGATACTCTTTAAACCTAAATCCCAAGCCTCTAGCAGAATAGTAGAGTGGTGCACAAAAAAGGAATGTGAACCATATATTAATGCACTGCTTTTAAAACATCATCATGATACCAAGAGTTTAACAATTATCCAAAAGTAAAGAGGAGGAGCCAGGGAAACCAAAATAAGATAAAAGATGTTTGATTGATGTGAGATATACAGTTTGATTGATGTGAGATATCCTAGAAGTCGACAATCAAGAAGTGTAGGTAAATTTGGATTTGATTGTGAAGACTTTTTTTCAGTATTAGAATACAGATTTTGGACTTTACCCTTGAGACAATGAGAATTAATTTAAGTGCAGCAAAGGGGGAAAAAGGAAATGGCTTAAAACTCTATTGATCAAAGTAAATATTTGTTCAGGAGGATCTTTTTAAAATGCACATTTGAGAACGCTTCCTTCATTAAAATATAATTCAGGTATCAAAATTTTTTAGATAACTTTGTATAATTATATTTTGAAGTATACTTTGAAGTATAATTTACCTCCCTAAAGAGAAAGTAACATGTTATATAGTAAGAACCTTATGGTTTTAGGCACAGGACAAACAGTAGGAACTATTATCATTTGTGTTAAAATGATCTAAAACAGCTCCCTGTCCTTTGTGCAATATTGTGAGGTATACAACTTCTGTACTATATAAATATGGATTGAACTGTAAGGTAAAAATGTGTCAACCTCTGAAAGACTACTTTCCTAGCTCCGTTCTTTTATGCAGTAAAGAAAACGCTATGCATTTGTACTGGTTACTCAGCACCAACATACATAACCTCGCAAATCTAATAGCTTCGTAAAAGAGAAGAAGGTAAACATGATGCTCCCTTGTTAGAATTTAGGAGTGAAGATCTGAAGGCTCAGATTATATTTTTAAATAAAGCAAACTTTTATTTGTTTTAACAAATTATGAATTATGCTGCAAAAAGTAAAGTTCTTGTGAAAAATTCTTCTGGTAAAACTATATTGTCATCTCAGTAATCAAATAAACTGAATTACTATTTTCAATATTTAGTCATTCTGGACTAGAGCTAGTTTTAAGCAAAAATTTTAACTCAACATTATAAGTCAAATGAATGAGTCCACTTCTTAGTGTAAAAATAATTTCTATAATTATATTGTTCTCAATAAACTATTGTTATTATTTGTTACACACCCCAACCAAACCCATGCACTATATTGTCAGAAAATTAAAAATAGAGTCTTTAGCATCACTACTGGATCTTTCCAGTCACTGAAAAATCACAGAAGCTGAAAGGTACTCAAGGACCATTTCTTATTGTAATGGTATTTTTTTCTACTGAATTTTAAGAAGATTAGAGAAATATACTTCTATTTCAAAGGCAGGAAGCTCAACTCCAGCAACCAAAAAAGGGACAGCTTACAAAATCACAACGAATTCGAGCTTATTGAAGAGTTACAAAACACAGAAAAAGTTGCTTTTGGCAGAATACAAAAGATAGAAATGGCAGCCAATACATCAGATAAGAAGAAAATAGCTTATTTAAAATAAATTCTTAGAAACCAAAAATGGTCATGAGCATGACCATTCAGAAATTTTAAAGCCTATTATAAAGGATTGTCCACAGGTTCTCATGAGAAGGATTGAGGCATGGCCGAAGATTCGAATGAAAATCCTTTGGTGATTCAAGTATGTGGGTGATTCTTGGGTTCAAGGACTGTTGAAAGGCCCAGCTCTGCTCTGAATGGTTCTCTTGAATTTGGAATCAGTGTCTCCACCACATGTGGCAGTCATATGCTTATGTTAATTTTATAATTGAAATGTAGGGATGGAGTCTGGCCTGTTAATCAGGAGAAAGCCATTGAGTAGCTGATGAGGCCTCTATGTGGGCATGGCTCTCACCTGAGACTCCTGGGAAATCTCGCGGTATTTCCCTCGTGAAGATGAGAAGCGATCTTCTCCAGTTGTTGGGAGTTGGTTTGAGAGACGATTAACCAATGGCAACACAAAATGGCGGTGGCTGGGAGGCTGGAGTAGCCGGTGGAGAGACCACACGGCTTTGCCCTGATGAAGACAGACCTCTGAAGCTGGAGTGGCATGCTGTTGATGGACCTGAGCCCTGGAAGCAAGGAGCCATGGGGAGACCCCTGCCAGCGCCAGAATTCTGCACCCACTGGCCTGTGACTTCCTGAGTCGGAAGCAGACTTTATAGACTGATTTCGGGCATATGGTTTATTATTGGACTTACGGCTTTGCACTGGACTGGATTGGGATGCCTTCTTAGGGTCACATTTCTTTTGTATATAAACCCTTTCCTTATACCTATATGCGTGTCTCTGAAATTTGTTCCTCTAGTCTACCCAGACTAACACAAGTACACTGGAATTGGTTACATCTGTGGAAAGAGACCATGGAAACCTCAATATTACTCAGTTGAGGTTAAAGAAAATTAAAACAAGACCTCAAGACCCCAAATATGGTCTTGATTGCTCACCAAGTGAGTTTAAAGACTCTATCTCAAGAATAGAGTTGATGATTGAATACTAATGGCCAAAGACTAGATGAGTTGCCAAGGATGCCATTCATAAAGGAAGCTAAAGGTCATTAAAAAAACAGGAAATAGAAAAAATATGAAAACTGCTGCCAGAAAAGATTGAAATTTGCTCTGGAATATAGAGGAGCTAAAATAAATGGAAGAAAGGATGAAATAAAAGAGATTTCTTTTGGGGGGGCTATAACTGCCCTCTAGTGGGAGGAGGAGGCCCAGTCTTGCTCCTGGAGAGCTGCTGCTGGATTTGAACCACCAACTCACTGGGCCGCAGTCCCGCACACAACCACTAGGCCACTGGGGCTCAGCCCAAAGTAAAAGAGATTTCAATGTCTGAGAAGGCAAAGTGTTAATAAAATGTACAAAGACCTAGAATTAGGGAAGAACAGAATTGTCATTCTTTTTTTTTTTTTTTTTTTTGCCTTTTGATCTTTTGCATTTGTTTTCATTTTCTTTGGTTTCATGATGAAATTACATGAGAGAAGTGAAGAAAACCTCAGGCTGCAGACTGCAGAATCTTGAAGAAACCCTGGGGGCACCTCCCCGAGACTCCCCTGTAAAGGCATGACTAATTTCCCACAAATGGGCCTTAGGTCCCTACCTTGCACTCCCCCTCATTCGTAGTGATGTGATTTTTGTTCTTTGATGTTTGATACCTGCTCCCTTCAACCTTCTTGATCACAAAGGCTGGTGTGTTTCTTCCATGTAGGCTTTGCTGCTTCTGCGCTAAACAGCCACTTGTTTATCTTCAAGCCATTAAGACCTCAGACACTTTATTATTTGTTGGCTGGGCCCCATGAGTTTTCTCCACTCTGTTTTCCTCTGTACACATTTGTCTTGGGAGGCTGGGAACATACTGATTTGATTTTTGTTCTTTGATGCCTGGTACCTGACTCAGGTACCAAACAGCACTGTTTTTATCAGTTGGAATACAATCAGGTCTAAATAGACCTGAATAATATAATAGAAATCAAGCTAGGTCTAATAATAAATAAACAAACAAACAAACAAACAAACTCTTAAATCAGGGATTTAGGTGATATAAGAGCCCAAAAGCCAGACACTGATTACTAACTATCTTTAAGTCAGTTCTTACTTATAGAATAGACTAGAGATGTCCCATTTCTATTCCAGATATGGTAAATCTTTACTGTCAAAGAAAGCTCCTCTTTCTTCTACATCATGACTGATGGGTTGGCATTGTGAGTCTTTTGATTAATAGCCTGCGGTGTGCTCAGGACTCTTCAAAGGCTGAATCAACTTGATGAATAAATGCTGTTGGTTGGCTCCAGCTCACAGTGACTGTGATGGGTAGGTTTGTTCTGCCAACATGGCCACAGAAAATTGGTGGGTTTGTTGTGACGGCATGGCCAATGAACACACAGGATGAATTGAAGGGCAGAGATAGGAAGGGCTCGGCGAGTCCCACCCTCTCGCTTGCTTCCGGATCTTCGGGCCAGACAGCTGCCTTGTTCATCCTGTGCCTTGACCTCCAAGCAACACTACCGGTGGAACACCTAATGGTGGACTGTGAGTTGAGGTGCCTTCAAGCCCTACTTCGCCATGCTCCTAGGATATACATCTCTTGAGCTGGGGACTGTTGGACTCTGTCATCTGGCTGACTGTTGGCAACCTGCTCTGCCGTTTGCTGCCTGTGACCAGATAGCCTGAATTGCTCTACAGAGGACTACTCTGCGGCCCTCAAGACTTGAAGGACTGCCAGTCTTCTAGTTGTCTCATGCAAGTGAGTTGCACCGAGCAATCTGTACTTCTTCATAGATTACTCAACTGTTTCTTTCTTATCTTATATACCTTTCTCTATACATAAATACATAAAAGAATTACTAGTATCCTGATTTTTATTTCTCTAAGAGAACCTTGCCTGACACAAGTGGTACCGGGAGTGCTTCTAGAGACATAAAATCATAAATATGGGGTTCTTTGATTGGTTCTCCAATCTGATTAGTTTTAAGAGCACTGGTGTTGCTAATTCTATACCTAACGCCATGGGTAATTTTGCCAATCCTACTAGTCCATGGTGTGAAATAGCAAAGCTAATACCTAAAGTAGGAGCACCGATGGATGCAGTGGAAAGGCTCTGAGAGAACATATGTCTGATATATTCCAACAGATTTGTCAAGATGCCAAGTATAAGGAAGTTGGTTGGCTGGTCCTCCTTACAATGGACTATGTGGTTAAGGAGAGGGATTGCCTCAGGGCCTCAGAAGCATGCCTTAAGTGCTGACTCATGGACTTGGAGGCATAGGCCTGTGCTACAAAGGAGAACCTTCTTGCCTGTAGTAAAAGAGCCAATATTGCTGAGAACCAGGTCCAAAGTCTCATTATGCGAGTGGCTGAATTACAACATCAGCTGAATGGCAGATCTAGAGCAGTGTTGGAAGCCAAAGTGAGGGCATTGATAGGAAAAAGTTGGGACCCTGAAACATGGGATGGGAATACATGGGCTGATGATCCAGAAGAGGAGGATATTATGCCACCATTAAAAACAATTGAACCAGCCCAGTCAATAGATCTCCCCTCCCAGCTGAAGATAGTAGTCTACTATCAACAAAACAACCCCCACCTGAGCAGATCAACCAATCTACTAAAGGTGAAACGCCAGGTGGGGCTGCATCTCTATCATTGCCTAAGGGAAATGACTTACAAGATAGTGGCGAGAATACCCTCACCATTGATTGTTTCTGCTAGACCTGTAACTAAAATTAAGGCAAGGAAAGCTCCTAACGGTGAGGTCAAGCTGATTACTCAAGCTGTATGCTATACTCACAAAGAACTGGTCGAGCTTTCAAATACGTACAAGCAAAAGCTTGGGGAGTTTCCCTGGGAATGGTTACTGAGGGTGTGGGATACTGGTGCAAGAAATGTAATATTAGATCAGTCTGAGGTTCTGGATATGGGACCCCTAAGAACAGACTCTTCTTTCAATGTCTCATCAAGAGAGGTTAAGAGAGGATCCAACTGCTTATTTGTCTGGTTCACTGTGGCATGGGCTGCCAAATGGCCTAGATTAGACCAACTTGAGGTGCCTGACCTACCTTGGTACACTTTAGAAGAAGGCATCCAAAAGCTGAGGGAAATTGGTATGGTGGAATGGATCTATCAGGATACTCCCATAGACCCCAAAAAGGGGTGTCCTGAGGACATATTCTTCACCACAACCATAAGGAATAAGTTTGTGAGGTGGGCCCCAGCATCTTTGAAGACTCTTATAATTGCTATGTTGTGTGCACCAGGATTAACTGTGAGAACTGCCTTAAGTGAACTCGGACATTTGTCCATGATGGGGCTGATTGGACTCCATGGTAACAGAGGGCAATTGTCTGCAGTGAATCAACAGAGACAGGGTGGATGTGGTTATAATAGACAATAAGGCTTTTGTGATAATCAAAGCAGCCTGTCTCATGTGGAATTATGGCATTAGCTACTTAGTCATGGTGTCCCTAGGAGAGAAATAGATGGGAAACCTACTAAACATTTACGTGACCTATACAGGCAGGAGAATGCTGGATCAAGTGAACAGAGGGATAGGCAGTCACGATCACTCAACCAATTCCCAGACTGAGCCAGTTTACATACCCACAACCACTTGAATGAGGGGAAGGCCAGATCCCTTGGAAGAAGGGACATCACCACATCACCGAAGGTTTATGCTGTTAGTCTTTCTTCTAGCCTTCCCCAAAGGGACCTGTGGCCTTTCACAAGAGTGACTGTTCATTGGGGGAAAGAAAATAATAAAACTTTTTGGGGATTACTGGACACTGGCTCTGAACTGACACTAATTCCAGGGGACTCAAAGTGTTTCGAAGGCCTGCCAGTCAGAGGGGGGCCTTATGGAGGCCAAGTTATTAATGGAGGTTTAGCTCAGGTAGGCCTCACTGTGGGTCCGGTAGATCCCTGAACCCATCCTGTGGTTATTTCCCCAGTTCCAGAATGCATCATTGGAATAGACATACTCAGTAACTGGCAGAACCCCCACATTAGAGCCCTGAAATGTGGGATAAGGGTTATCATAGTGGGAAAGACCAAATGGAAACCATTAGAATTGCCATTGCCTAGGAAAATCGTAAACCAAAAGCAATACCGAATTCCTGGAGGGATTGCAGAGATCAGTGCCAGCATCAAAGTCTTGAAAGATGTAGGGGTGGTGATTCCTACCACATCTCCATTTTACTCACCCATTTGGCCTGTAATGAAGACAGATGGATCTTGGAGAATGACAGTGGATTATCGTAAGCTTAACCAGGTGGTGGCTCCAATTGCAACTGCAGTTCCAGATGTGGTCTCATTGCTTGAGCAAATTAATACTTCTCCTGGTACTTGGTATGCAGCTATTGATCTGGCCAATGCCTTCTTCTCGATACCAATCTCAAAGGACCACCAAAAGCAGTTTGCCTTGGCTGGCAGGGGCAACAGTGTACTTTCACAACTCTCCCCCAGAGGTACATCAACTCTTCTTCCCTGTGCCATAATTTAGCCCGAAGGGACCTCGATCGCCTGTCTATTCCACAAAATGTCACACTAGTCCATTATATTGATGACATTATGCTGATTGGACCAATTAAGGTCCAATGTATCAAAGACTTTAGATTCATTAGTACAGCATCTGAGTACAAGAGTTTGGGAAATTAACCCAACAAAGATTTAAGCACCCTCCACCTCGGTAAAATTTCTAGGGGTCCAGTGGTGTGGAGCATGTTGAGATATTCCCACTAAAGTGAAGAACAAACTATTGCGTCTGGCTCCCCCAGCAATGAAACAGGAGGCACAATGCCTAGTGGGTCTTTTCAGATTTTGGAAGCAATTTATCCCTCACTTGGGTGTTCTACTTTGACCTACTTATGAGGTGACATGAAAGGCCTCCAATTTTGAGTGGGGTCTGGAACAAGAAAAGGCTCTGCAACAGGTTCAGGCTGCTTTGCAAGCTGCTTTGCCACTGGGGCCATATGATCCAGCTGACCCAATGGTGCTAGAAGTGTCAGCTGTTGATAAAGATGCAGTGTGGAGTCTTTGGCAGACCCCTATTGGTGAATTACAGTGTAGAGCATTGGCATTTTGTAGTAAAGTCCTGCCATATTCTGCAGGACTTTGAAAAACAGCTCTTGGCCTCTTACTGGACTTTGGTGGAGACTAAACGCCTCACCTTGGGCCACCAAGTCACCATGAGGCCTGAACTACCCATCATGAACTGAGTATTGTCTAACCCACAGAGTCATAAAGTTGGACATGCACAGCAATACTCCATTGTTAAATGGAAGTGATACATACGAGATTGGGCCAGAGCAGGACCTGAAGGTACAAGTAAGCTGCATGAAGAAATGGCCCAAATGCCCAGAGTCCCCACTCCAGTCACATTACCTTCTCTTTCCAAATATGCACCTATGGCCTCCTGGGGAGTTCCTTATAATAATTTAGCTAAAGAACAGAAAAGTCATGCTTGATTCACGGATGCCTCTGCACGATATGCAGGTGCCACTTGTAAGTGGACAGCAGCAGCGCTACAGCCCCTTTCTGGGATCTCCCTGAAAGATAGTGGTGAAAGAAAATCCTCCCAGTGGGCAGAACTTCAAGCAGTGCACCTGGTCATTCAGTTGTCCTACGAGGAAAAGTGGCCAGATGTGAGAGTGTATACTGACTGATTCATGGGCTGTGGCAAATGGCTTGGCTGGATGGTCAGGGACTTGGAACGAACATGATTGGAAGATTGGTGACAAGGAGATGTGGGGAAGAGGTCTGTGGATGGAGCTCTCTGAATGGCCCAAAAAAGTAAATGTAATTGTGTCTCATGTGAATGCTCATCAGAGGCTACCTCTGAAGATGAGGGCTTTAACAATCAAGTAGATAAGATGACACACACTGTGGAGACTGGCCCTCATCTTTCCTCTGCCACTCCTGTTATTGCCCAATGGGCACATGAACAAAGTGGGCATGGTGGCAGGGATGGAGGTTATGCACGGGCACAGCAACATGGACTTCCACTCACCAAGGCTGACTTGGCCACAGCCACTACTAAGTGCCCTATTTGCCAGCAGCAGAAACCGACGTTAAGTCCAAGGTATGGAACCATTCCTCGGGGAGAACAACTGGCAACTTGGTGGCAAGTTGATTATATAGGACCACTACCATCCTGGAGGGGGCAGCGCTTTGTTCTGACTAGAATAAACACCTATTCTGGATATGGATTTGCCTTCCCTGCACGCAATGCTTCCGCCCAAACCACCATTCGTGGACTTACAGAATGCCTCATCCACTGGCATGGCATCCCATATAGCATTGCTTCAGATCAAGGAACTCACTTTACAGCAAATTCAGTGTGGCAATGGGCCCATGTCCATGGAATCCACTGGTCTTATCATGTTCCTCACCATCCTGAAGCAGCTGGTTTGATAGAACAATGGAATGGGCTCCTGAAGACACAACTGCGACACAAACTACGTGGCAACAACTTGCAAGGCTGGGGCAGTGTTCTCCAGGAAGCTGTATAATCTTTAAATCAGCGGCCAAAATGTGGTGCTGTGTCTCCAATAACCAGGATTCATGGGTCCAGGAACCAAGGGGTGGAAGCTGGAGTGTCACCACTCACTATTACTCCTATTGACCCACTTGCAGCATTTTTACTTCCTGTCCTGGCAACCCTATGTTCTTCGGGACTGGAGGTCCTGGTCCCGAAGGAAGGAACTCTCCCACCTGGAAACACCGCACAGATTCCACTGAACTGGCAGCTGAGAATGGCCCCTGGCCACTTTGGGCTTCTCATGCCTTTGGATCAACAGATCAGGAAGGGTGTCACTGTACTGAGTGGTGTGATTGATCCAGATTATCAAGAAGAATTTGGACTGGTGTTACATAATGGGGATACAGAGGAATATATCTGGAATTCAAGAGATTCCATAGGCCGACTCGTAGTGCTACCATGTCCTGTGATAAAAGTTAATGGTAAATTACAGCAAACCCATCATGACTGGACATCTAATGACCTAGATCCTTCAGGAATGAAGGTCTGGGTCACACCACCAGGCAAAAAACCACAACCAGCTGAAGTGATTGCTGAGAGCAAAGGTAATACAGAATGGATTATAGAAGAAGGTAGTTCTACCTACCAATTATGACCATGTGATCAAATGCAGAAGCAAGGTTTGTGATTGTTCATGTATTTTCTGTTTATGAGCTTATTGAATCTTTTCTTTACTCATGTATGATATATCAACTACAATTGGCCTTAGTGTGTACTCATTTATATGTATGATAAATGTTTGATGTTAAGTATAAGTTTGATTTCATTGATGTCTGGAAATTCTATATGGGTAAAAAATTGTGTACAGGTGCCATGTTGGCAAGCGGTGGATTGTGATGGGTAGGTTTGTTATGCCAACATGGCCACAGAAGATTGGTGGGTCTGCTGTGACGGCACAGCCAATGAACACACAGGATGAATTGAAGGGCAGAGATAGGAAGGGCTCGGTGAGTCCCACCCTCTCGCTTGCTTCCAGATCTTGGAACCAGAGAGCTGCCTTGTTTGTCCTGTGCCTCGACCTCCAAGCATCACTACCCATGGGACACCTAATTGTGGACTGTGTTGCTGTGAGTTGAGGTGCCTTCAAGCCCTACTTCGCCACGCTCCTGGGATATACATCTCTTGAGCTGGGGACTGTTGGACTCTGTCATCTGGCTGACTGTTGGTGACCTGCTCTGCTGTTTGCTGCCTGTGACCAGATAGCCTGGATTGCTCTACAGAGGACTACTCAGCGGCCCTCAAGACTTGAAGGACTTCCAGTCTTCTAGCTGTCTCACGCAAGTGAGTTGCACCGAGCAATCTATACTGCTTTATGGATTACTCAACTGTTTCTTTCTTATCTTATATACCTTTCTATATATATATAAATATATAAAAAGAATTACTAGTATCCTGATTTTTATTTCTCTAAGAGAACCCTGCCTGACACAGTGACCCTATAGGGCCTGTAAGTCTTCACCTACATGAGCTTGTAAGTCTTCACAGTTGCAGAAAGTAAAGGTGTTGATGGTTTTGACTCCTGACCTAGCAGTTAGGAGGCCAATATGTAACTGGCGATCAATTAGAGTCAGCAGGACTCCTGGAGGCTGACAAGAGGTTAGCAATATTAAAAGAATTGGTCCCATTCCCTGAGTTAAAGAGATGGTGAGAAAAGGTATGTTTCCCAGAACCCACAAGCTGCAGACAAGGCATTCTGATGGGATCTAGAAACAGGGAAAAGAAATAGTGGATGTTTTCCAAGAGGTAGAGAAAGACCCAGGGATTTTCTTCTTCTCACTGTACAGTCTTTCTCTAGAGTTTCTCATGAAAAAACTTATCCAATAACAAGTAGTCAAGATGGTTTTTCTTATAATTGAAAGCTGAGCAATGGAGGATATAGAATAAGATGGAGAACAGATCATACCCGTGACTAGAGCTATAATTTTTATTATTAATTTATCAAAATGATAAATTAGATTATTGTTGTCATTATATTGTCAGTAATGTTGACAATGTTCTCTAAAGGAGGGTCATTCTAATCAAGGACTTTCTTGCTTCTAAATCCCCTATAGGTTTTATTTTGCGGGGGGAACAGGGTACCACTGCCCTCTGGTGGAAATGGGAAGCCCAGCCTTGCTCCCGGAGAGCTGCTGCTGGATTTGAACTGCCAACCCAGTGGGCTACAGTCCTGCACTCAGCCACTACATCACCTGAGCTCAGCCCATCCCCTATGTTTTTATGAAGAAATTCTTAAGCATATCTCAATCATTTCCTCAAAGAGCAGAAAGAAAAATTTATACTAGACTTAGTACTACACTATCTTCCTTTTTTACTTATAGTTATTTCTTTAAACATACTGCCTATAAAGTGGCTCAAAATGAATTTTAAATACATATTTTTTCATCTTTTATCATCCATCTCTCTTATTTCTTCAACATATCAAATGGATGTACAACGATGGTCTTGTTCAGCTGGCCAATGTAGAGTGGCCGATGAACTGAGCAAATGCTAAATTTTTAGAAACAAAATTATGAGTGATAATTTAATATGTGTATGGGGTGTGTTTTTCTATTGAAATTCATTCCTTCTTTGGTATGACAAAGGTCTCAGCAATAGTAAGTAGGTCTATCCTTGACATGGACACTGAAGTGTATAATCAAGTACTAATGACATGACATTGGAAATTGGCTTTCAATGAAGAAAGGGACTTTCGATGATATTTCCCATCTTACATCACTAGTGAACAAATTGTCAGTCAGTGGCCCAATCTATGTTCTCCTCACTGATGAAAGAGTCTAATGGACTGACAGCATTTTAATTTTGGCTCCTTGTTGAACACGACTCTAACAAGTGAACAGAAGGGCTTATTTGTTAGAAATTCTGGTGAGCAGCTTGCTGCAAGTTTAATCAAAATAAGTTTTTATTCAGACCAAGCTTGTCACTCTTGGTACACAAGGTGACGATTATCAATGGGCTTTTTGGAGTCTTGAAGGCGAAGCTTAATTTAAAGAGGGATATTCATTTATAGATCCCCGGAAAGTTTTTTTTTTTTTTCAACTCTGTGTATTACTCATGTCTTATGGAGGACTGATGTTTTTCATCTTTAAGCCATCTCTTGAAAACATGCCAGAAGGAAGCATCAAAGTTTCATGATTTATTCTGTATTTAAGGTGACTTAAATGTTTGTTGCATAATCCTTTTAAAATTTATTTAGTTTGCTGTTCTTGAAATTCGATACAGTGAAACGATGTCATCATTTCCACATGTAACATTTAATGATATATATTACCGTCTTTAATTCTCACTTTCCTTCTTGGAACTATTCCTTCTTCATTAGCATAAAGTCATTGCCTTCTAATATCTTTTCTATTCTCTTAAGTTATTGTTAATTTAATCTCCTAGAGATTTCTCCTTAAAGAACATAATGCTTAAGGTAGACATATTTTCTTACTTAAACTAAACTACTATTTAATTTTAAAAAGACTTTAGGAAGTGTATTTGGTTTAATATTTAAATATTATCTTGGGGTAATATCTTTAAGATTTCCATCCAACTAAATAGTGCTAGAAAGTCTATCTATTCAAATTCACTGCTATCAGCTTGATTATGACTTAAGGCAACCCTAGAGGACAAACACACAGAAACTTCCTCTGTGTGCTTCCAGGACTTTGTAAGTTTTGTAATTACTCATATGAATAGAAAGCCACAGCTTTCTCCCTCCAAGGATCTGGTGATGTCAAGCTGCTGATCTTGCAGTTTGTACCCTTTCGTCATCACATTATCACTGTCATGAATTGCTAAGAGTAGAGCAAGGGGAAAGGAAAACATTCATGTTAAGATTAAAAATAAACTAAATCCTAGTTTTGCTTTCTTTTTAAATCAAATGTTCAAGTGTAAACTTGGGAATGAAGGAGAATTCCACAGAAAGACCATAAAAAGTTTTGGTTAAAACTGTAAATCACAAAAAGTTATCTTAGATAAACATGGTTAATGTGATTTCTTTAGAGTTCTGAATAACTATTATCAGTGTCTAGAAACATATGTGATATTTATATGTCAAGTGTCAAACATTGTGGGTATAGGAATAAAATATATTCTAGGAGACAGTCATAGGTCTTTTATAAATGAAAAATATGAAGCTAAAACTCTAATAAGGAGTTTGTGACTCTTGATTGGGTGATTATCTGAACAACTATAAAATTATGACATAATAGGATATTTGGATATTGCTGGAAATATGATGACATTGTATTTTAGAGAGATATGCTGAAATATTTATTGATAAAGTAAAATTATGCCTGAGACTTACTTATAAGAATCCAGATGAGTAGGAGAGGAGAACAGGGTACTTATGAAAGATATTGCTGTTACTGATTTTTGAAGTGAGTTGTGTACTATCTTCTCCATTTAATATATTGACAATTTTGCATTATTAAAAGTCTAAAAGAACAAACACTATTACAAAAGAGATGTGATGCATTCCAATGAGTAGCAGTAGTACCGCGTGACAGTTACTCTCTTGGAGTCAGGATAAAGCTACTTTTGTAGAGGGAGAGATTTAAAATTTGGTAGGAAAAGAGGGGAAGTGAAAGTGATTGGAGAAAAGTCCTGAGGGCATCCTGTTTAACATTCTTTCTTATTCTATGTGTATGTTATCAGACTCTTTCATATGGATTAACTTTATATAGGTTGGATTGCCTCGTACACTTTCCACCACTCATTTGCCTCCATATTTCTTCTTGATTTACCTCTTTATGTTCTCACATTCCTTGCAGTTCCTTTTGCTTTTACTGATGAAATATTCTTACTATCTATGTGTATTTCACTAAACTGTATTTAGTTTCTGTTTTTCATATCAACTGGCTTTACTGCATTTTCATAATGAGGTCAGTTTCTTCTCAATTTGCTATAGTTTTCAATACACTTAAAGAAGATGTAGGGCTGAGCCCTGGTGGTGTAAGTTGTTGAGTGCCGAACTGCAGCCTGCAGGCTTGGTGGTTCAAATCCAGTGGCGGCTCTCAGGAGCAGCGCTGGGTAGCTTCCACAACCACCAGAGGGCAGTGATGACCCCTCCCAAAAGAAGATGGAACAGCAACAACCAAAAATGTGCTTTTCCTACACTGGTTTAAGGTAACCATTCCCTCTAGTCACCTCAGAGTTCACTTTATTTTGAACAAAATTCAAATAATAAAATACAACTAGAAAATTGTTTACATACTCACACTCATACATGTAAGCAGAGCACTTGGGAAAGGTCATTCTACTCTATATATTTTATGATAAAGGTACTACATTGAAAATTACTGAATTTTTAAGTGATCACTATCAAAGTTCAGTTAGTCAAATTCTTCTCTGTATTAATGAGAGGACAATCTTAGACAGGCCAAGTGACTTATCTATAAAATCATTGAAATTAACAACCAAGTTAAAATGAAAATTCATATTTTGCTCTATTTCTCTATTTAAAAATAGGCTATTTTAAATATCACCGTCTACCTCAATTGCATTGAATGAATTAGGAAAACATAAATTAATTAAAATAAGGCATAGTCTCCAGTTGAATGATGATAAAATTTAAGTAAATGCGTTCTAAATTAATGACATTTTACTTAAATTGAATGGCATATGACTTGCACAAAAGCATAAAATGTTGTTTCCACTTATTACCCTTTCCTTCCCCATGGAATTAAAAAATAATAATAATACTTACATATCTTTGCTTATTGATTATAGTTTCAGCATCGTCCTGTTTCTACTGGAGCCTTTATTGTGTCTATCAAATCCTTAAATTGTGGCTTTTCGTGAGTTATGTGTTGATCTGCCACCCCCAAGGACAACGGTTGGAAACTGCCAGCCCCTCCCACGGGAGAGAGATGGGGCTTGCTTTCGACTCCTGGGAAGGGCTACAGTCCTGCAGCCACAGGAGCAGTTCTTACAAGGTGGCTATGAAGTGGCATCAACTCAATGGCAGTGAGTGGGTTAACTTTTTTAGTTTTTATTATTTCAATTTTCTGAAAACTTTATTTTCCCGAGCAGAAAAATTCTGATAGGTAAATCGCTAATGTCATGATGAAATCATTGATGTTGCAATGTTACCAATAATAAAACTTTCTTGGAGTGTGGTGTCTTTTTTGACATACAGAGTAGTGTGGTCCTTAGGCAAACCTTATAGACTGGGATGACTGAGGTTATTTCTAAAGAGTCAGTGCTTAGACAGCTAGTATGCCTCATGTCATATTTCATATGTCACCAAATCTTCTCAAACTTAGCATCACTTAATCCCAACTATTGTGCAGTATTTCTAGCCTTATAGGGCAGAAATAACTATGTTGTAGTTCAAATCATTCACGTGATCAACTTTTCTGCATCCAGATCAAAGTGCAGATATTTACCTTTACTATGCAGAAAGCTATTATTTTGTTCCTTTTGCTATCATCAAAAACCGGGGAGGATAACTTTTGGTTTGTTTCCTTCAAAGTAGTTGTAAGATATCTTCCATCAATTTTAGCTCAAATTTATACTATTGTCAACAAGAAAACTATTCTGCATCAGATAAAAGTGATATTATATTTTCATTACTATTCAGAAAGCTATATTTCCCACTTAACATCGCTAAGATGTGAAAAAGAAGCAGTTATGTAAATAAGATATATGTACTCTTGTACTGATAAAATTAGATTGTGTTTTATTTTATTTTAATTTAGATGATTGAGTAAATGGAGTCCTTCTTTTCTTACCAGTTTTTTCTTTCTTATTTTTCTTCCTTACAATGTTCACTTACATCTCCTGGTGCTGGTGTGAATTTTATAATTTTCAAACTGATTGTTTTAATAAACATTTTAATCTAGTTTTCAAAAATTCCCTAAGCATTTAGTAAAATGGTTAATATATATCTTCAAATGAAATTTCTTGAATCAAAGTAAGTCTTAATTACAATTGTGCCAAAATCTAATTTTTAAGTTTGTCTCAAGACTAACTGGAAGTTAGGACGACAAATAGATTTGATTGGATTACTAGCTGTCAGCAAATTGAGACAATTTATTTATGTCAATGATAAGTTGTTGTCATTGTAGATTTTAGAAAATTCTGTCCATAAAATTGAAATTATCAGAGAACTTGTGACATAATTTGGTAAAAAGAAATTCTTAAAATAGATGATAGGAAATTGATAATATAAAGTTGGGTGGGAGTCTTTGGTAGGACAGAGTACTTGGGCAAACGCACCAAGTCTAACTGAAGAGAACTAATGTGAGTTTCTGACCTAAGATCTCTGGTGACTCAGTGGTTAAAGCATTTGGCTGTTAATCCAAAGATGAGTGTTTTAAAATCACCAAATAAACTACTATTTAATTTTTAAAAGACTTTAGGAAGTTTATTTCATTTTATATTTAAATATTATCTTGTGGCAATATCTTTAGGATTTTCATCCAATTATATAGCTCTGGAAAGTCTGCATACTCAAAGTCACTGCTAGCAAGTTGATTATGACTTATGGCAATCAAATAAGATAGAGGGGAACTGCCTCTGTGTGCTTCCAAGGCTGTAATTATTAATATGAATAGAAAGCCTCCGTTTTCTCCCTCAGATCATCTAGCGGTTTCAAACTGCTGGCCTTGCAGTTTATACCCATTTGTAATCACATTCCCATCGTAACAGATTGCTGATTGTAGAACTAAGCCACAGGATAGTCACAGAGAAAGATATGGTACTGTTTCCATTAAGATAGACAGCCTTCCACGCCCTCGGAGCTAATTCTGTATATTTGGAATCATGTAGGCTAAGAGAACCACTGAGATAGTTCCGTTTTCTGAACTATACAATGAGAAGACACAGAGGTGGGCCCCATATCTAAGATACAGACAAAAATCCCTGAAAGTCCTCTGTGAAAATCCACCCACAGTTCGTTTTAATGCTCCTTTGGTAACGACTATCGTGCACGTTTTCTCTCTGTGGGAGAAGGATGAGTTTGTCTGCTTCCATGTAGATTTAACCAGCAACCCCATCTAGGGTTGTTATGAATCAAAACCAGTTAGATGAGAGTGGGTAGTTAGTTTTTGTTTATTCAGTGAAGGAAAAATTCAGAAATGGATTTGGAGGGATCAGGAAAGTTTATTTTGTATTCCCCTCTGTTTAATCATCTTTCACCTTATATTTATCCTAACTAGGCTCATTTCCATCACTCGAGTCTGTAGAGAGTTCTTAAGACATACAGATTTGAGAGGCACTGAGAGAAAAACATTTAAATCACCATCTCAAGAGGTTGAAAGTGCACCCAATTGTCCTGGTGAATCTGCACACCTATACCTGTGGAATGAGGTTTGAAGCTGTGTAGAGGAAGGGTGGGTGCTGGGCTTTTAACTCAAACCCTTCTTCTTTGCCCTATCTCAGTAAATTTGAACTGTGATTTACCTTTTCTGTAACATCAGTTTTCTCAATTGTAAAATGGGAGCAATGATAAAATAGTAGTTAACTTACAATATACCAGGGGGCTAAAAAAAATTGTGGGGGAACCTCCATTATTTTTTATTTCAATTTTCCACAAATTTTCTGAAAAATCAAACAAACAAAAACCAGATGATATTCAGGGGTACTTTAAAGAGAACCCCTCCTCCCTCCGAAAAAATACCTCTGATTTTCACCCCACCTCCCTTTCACCACGCATTGTGCAAGTTCTGCCAGCAGACTTATTAATATTTAAGTAATTCTTCTTTCTTTCACTGTCCTTTATTCTTTATACATAAAGTAATTGGTCTTATACAAATACCAATTTATCAGACCTTAATTTTTCTTATATTAATTCAAAAAATTGCTTGTAAAAAAGCTTACTGGAGAAATGACTGGTTATATTTCTAATTAAAATGATCAGTAGGAAATTTTTCATTAATAGGACACAAAGACTCAATTTTCTGCTTATGGAAAAAATTTTATTTTTATTTCAAAAATTAAAAAAATTCCATGTCATATGGTTATTCTCTGCTAAGACTTGTAATCTTGAGTCATCTCTATATATACATGTATTAAAGATAATGTCGATTTTGAATTGTATTAAGTCAGTTAGCCATCTGTTTTACAGAAAGATACAGAGTGCTTAAAATAAAACTTGACAAATATTTCAAAGAAAGTATATGTGTGAAAAAAAATGTTATTTGTGGTTCCGAGCAGGCCTGCGTTAACGCACTTTTTCCTTTCAGCCACAAGATGGTGCTTTTGTATTCTGTATGTCCATCAGGAAAACAGAAATATTTTTGAAATGGTTGACAAAAGACTTTAATTTTATAAGAATCATTAGAGTTCAAAGCACTTGTTATCATTTCCCAAAATACATTCTCCACTACACCCTTGGGTAAGAAATGTTAATATGAGGATGAAAATGAAAAGCATTTTTTTAATCCATGGGGACAATTAATTTTATCTGCTTTTTAGCTGGCCCCTAGCTCTTCCTTCTAGTGTGTGTTACATCTATCTACCCATACTGAAGAGAGGCTCTCCATGACCAACACCCACATGTAAGCCCAATGCCCTTTGAATTCATATTTCAACCTTGAACTGGAATTGGTGAAATACTAGTCACAGTAAGTTTTTAATTTTGGTTAGGTCCCAAGTGAGAAGCTAAAAAGATTGAGAGTCTTGTTTTATATCCAAGATACCTGATTTTCTTTTAGATGTATGACTGTGCTGAATTTTTCTGCTCTTTTACTCCAAAAGGTCTGCATGCTTTGTACCATATTGAGCTTATTTCTTCAATATGAGAGCCATGGAATCTCAAGATTGGGGAATAGAAGAGTCTGTAAATATTTTTCATTCAACCTCTTCAGCAAAGAAGGCATTCTTTGTATCAGAACATCTCTTGGTCATCAGACAGCTGCCCTACCCTTTTGACAAAAACCTTTCCACGTTAGGTTTGCTTGTTTAGTTTTGAGTCAAATATCTTGCTACTAAGAAAGATGGACAGCTGTTTTACTTTCATTTCCCTGCCTTTTATTGTCTTAAGAGAGACTTACGAGGATTCATTTCCTTCTAGTCTTCTTATGTCTTCCTTTTCTAGATGTAAGCCACTGGAGCAACTTGTGTTTGGCAAGAGAATCATCATGTATCTGACTTGGCAGCATTTCTGGAAACTAGTGATCATCATAAAAACTACTCCCCTCCCCTCTTTTTTATTTTTTTTAAATTCAGGAGGGGCTATCTTCCCATCTTGCTTCAAATTCAACAGAGTTGTTTTACCTGACCGGCATGTGGCTTCATATCCCTGTGGCAGTCAGTATTTATCCTAAGAATGAATGTTCCCGGAAAAGTAATCTTTTCCTCATTCAGATGGAATCAGCATTTTGTATTTTTAAGGCCAAAGTTGTCACTAGCTTAGTAACCTTGTGCGTAACTCACTTTCTTTCAGGTTTGCCGGTGGGCGAGTGGCTGGGTTTGACCGGGAGGGAAGCCAGGGAAGGGCCAAGGAGGAAGGTGCGTGGTCTCCTGATTTACGTGGCGGCAGCAGCGAGGGGACACCTTCACCAAGGACTCGCTTTTGATAAGTAACTCGCTGTCTTAAGTGGCTACTTCCAGTCTCCCAAGGCCTCCGGAACAATTTGGCTTGACCTTTTGATTAAAGACCACCTCTACTAAGCAACAGATTTGCCTGTTCCCCAGGGTGGAGGTTGGAGACAGGCTTTACCGTGCTGTATATTAAAATGGTATCAAACTATAGTGAAGGCGTCGACTCAGCTAGAGCCTCCCTGACTCCAGAAATCCTTCACCTTTTGGAAGGACTATTGAACCCTCAGAGTCTTCTTGCATACATCCCGCACCTGTGAGACTTGTAAGGGAGTATCTCTGACAGGTGGTGATTTATTAACCCACCAGACATCACTTTCTGTCAAGTTCATTCTGACAGTGGTGACTCCATGGACTTCACATAGAACTGGGCTCCTTCGGGTGCTGGGTGGCCAGCGCAACACCCCGACCTCGCTTCTGCAGCACTTCCAGGCGGATTTGAACCTTGGCACTGTCAGTTTTCAATGGCACGCCTTAACCCTGGGTCCCCTCCAGGGACGAGTATGCTTCACGAGAGTATTAGATTGAAGGAGCTTTATGCTGGAGGTCTGCATCTACTTCAGATTAATGGAGGAAAAAAAAGGAAACATTTTCACTGGTGTTTCTGAGGTAAGAGAATTCACGGCCTTCTCTTTCCAAGTCTGCCCTGCTCAGGGAGTACCGTAACTTCTACGATCCGAAATATACCTTCAAGGACCTACCCACCCCTGCCATGATGGAAAAGACTAGTGTACTTCGCCCTTGATAAGTATATCAAGTGTTTTGATGAAACGGTGAGGGTGTGACTCTCCTGGGAGCTGGAGCTTCAGTACAGACATACTCTATTCATACTGTTTGTCCAGGGTGGCTCTGAGGTGCCACAGAAAAAAAGCTAGCCTGAGAATTCGGGGACGGGCAGGACCCTAGTGCATCTACACGGAGGAAAGCATGACTGGGCTACCAGTCCAGTGTCATACAAAAAGCTTGCCACTGGTAGCTTTGACTGGTAGCAAGGCATTATGGCCAAAGACATCACTCCCAACTGCAACTTCTTCTAGCATCTCAGTTTGTCGTGGGGTAATTATTTACCACAATGATAAGTCCAAGCGGTCCACTAATTACTTCTTCAATGGGGCATCTGCCATCCTTGTTGTTTCAGAATGTTGCATGCTGAGGTTTGTATATAGCTGGAACTGGCACAAGACCTATACACGTTGAAAGGTTGGGGCCAAGTGTTACTTAATTCAGTCTCCCTGAGGTCAAGCTGGAAGGATTTCTGCTGTGCAATGTAGTCACCATTTTTTAGAAAAAGAGTAAGGGAAAATGTTGTTTTTCATCACGCAGTTGAAAAAAAAATTCTTATCCCAGGGAATCTCAGGAAATAATTAGGACTTGGTACAAATAGATTGCAAATCTCTAAATTAGCTTTAAGCATATTGGAATGAGTTTTGGGAAACATTATCAGTTAACCACTATAAGACTTAAGAAAATTATCTGTGATTCTTTATTGACAAACACCTAGGGACAGGGACAGCAAGTGTAAGGTCATTATACTTTACTCAGAATGAATGAAAGCATGGGAAGTCCAGGGAGCGTGTTTTAAACATGCTTTTCAAAAGTTAGAGCTGGGAACAGAGATGGATTATATTGGCCTACTAGCCAAAGGTGAAATAAAATATATTTAATAGATAAAGATTGTTGATTAACTTTGTTTTCTGTCATCTCGACTAGAAAACTCAGAAAGGTTTATTATCTTTTCCTATATCCTGCCTACTGCTATTATTGTTGTTATTTTTATAAATTCTGTCTTTTCTTATGCTGAAGTTCATGGGGGGGGGCCACAAATTATGGACAATATTTCACTTGGACAGGCACCCAATTAAGTTGACCTTGTCATTAAGAGAATCATGTGTTTCATTGCTGAATTTAAAGCTTTGATAATCATTTTAATGGTGCTTCAAAATGACCAGAAATCCCTAGCAATAGGGATTACAAATTCTCACATCTCCCCAGGCAAATATAGGACAAGACAGGTCACCTAGTCGTGTTCCAAAAGGCTTTTTCCTTTCTGTATCAGATAAGTATTTATAGCAGACAAGTTACCTCCAGGCTTTATCGATGATGATGATAAACTGGGGAGGAATGACAGCTGAAGGAGAGAGGAAACACAGGAAGGCAAGCATCAAACCTTCCTGGGCGTCAGTGCACATCAGAGAGCGCCACCATCCGCGGTAACTCGGGGGTGGAGAGATGAGTAGGAGAGTGTGGACTGACTCACCAAACAACACATTCAAGCATCAGCAGCTCCAGGAACTAGAATTAAGCTAAAGAGCGCTTCAGTCCTGTGTCTGATAGTTTCTAAACAATGGAGCCATATTCTATGTTTCAGGGAGTTCTTGGCCCTTACTGGTCCCATTCCCTCTTGGAATGTCCTGGTGGCTCTTGAACATCTAGTTTTGCAGTTCAAGTAGTGTCTGTCTTCCATGGAATCCCAAGCTTGTAGCAATTGATTTATGCTTTGCAGATCTTTTCCACAGAGCCTAAGGTGACTCCCAAAGTCCATGGATGCCTGCTTGTTTCTTAAGCATCTCAGATGACCTATGAGATTAATGACTCAACCTTGTCTGACCTCACCTCACTTTCTGGTCCTGGGAGGCAGAGCCTGGAACTTTCAGTCTTTCCAACTCAAAGATAATGAGGTTGTATCTGTAGTTTAATTTTTTTTAAATACATCATTTTACCGGGATTTCTTACAGCTCTTCTAATAATCTGTCCATCAATTGTATCAAGCACATTTATACATATGATGCCATTATCATTTTCAAAACATTTTCTTTCTGCTTGCCTCCTTGGTATCAGCTTCTCTATTTTTCCTCCCCCTCCTCCAACCCTCGCGAACCCTTGATAAATTATTATTATTTACATATCTTACATCATCAGTTTTTTGCCTTCAACCACATTTCTATTGTTTTGTCCCACTGGGGAAGGAGGGCAGGATTATACCTTGATCATTAAGATCAGTTTACCCATTCTCCCTCTTCTCTCCCCAACCTCCCACTATCTGCATGCCATCACTAGTCCCATTCCTGCTCTTCAGTAGTTTAACCCTCCTGGATTCCCTGTGTTGAGAGCTCTTATCTGTAACAGTGTACATGCACTGGTCTAGCCAGATTTTTAAGGTAGAACTGAGGTCATGTCAGTGGGGGGTGGGGGTGATATTAAAGAACTAGATGAATGTTGCATGTTTCATTAGTCCTATACTGCACACTGGCTGGCTCATCCCTTCCTTGTGACACTTCTGTGAGGAGATGTCCAATTACCTATAGGTGGGCTTTGGGTCTTCACTCTGTCCTGCCTAGTTCACATCTGTATGATTGTCTGTTTTTGATCTTCTGATCTTGGTACCTGATCCTATTGTCACTTTGTGATCACACAGGCTGGTGTGCTTCTTCCATGTGGCTTTCTTGACTTCATCACAAAGCATTCACTAGGGTCATCAGACAGACTTGCAACTATTTATGGGCCTTTTTTCTTCTCCTTCTCCCTTCACCAACCTCCCAATGTCTATGCATATAAGATAGATAGGGCAAACAATGCTGAGGAGAAAAGAAAACAAGACAAATGGTTCCAGAGAGACATGGGAGTGGAGGGTGGGGTGGAGAGAAAGGAAAGAGGAGCCAAAAAAGCCAGGGACAAAGGGACAAGAAGAGATCTAAAATTGATGCCAAAGAGAGTGTAGAATGCCTAGTGGAGTTTGATCAAGTGCAATGTGGCCGAGAGGAATTACTGAGAGCAGAATGAAGGTTGAAAATGATGTCGGGCAAGAGGAAATTAAAAGGAAATAGAGGAATGAACTAGGAAGCCAAAGACATTTAGAGAGGTATACATATAGGGATGTGCATATGTAAATATATTTCTATATAATTATAGGGCTATCTATAATTATAGGAACATATACTTATCTGTGATGCTCACTTTCCTGACAGGATTGCTGAGATAAACTGGGTGCATAAGTAAATGAGGTGAAGAAAGCTGAGGGTGCCCAGCTATGAGAAGATATAGCATATGGAGTCTTAAAGACTTGCAGTCAAACAAGTGGCCATCTAGCAGGGAAGCAACAATGCCCACATGGGAGAAGCACACCAGCTTGTGTAATCATTTTTTTTAACAAAGAAAATGTTTACTCTGATTTGTTTTCTGAGTTTATCTGATGTAGAGAGAAGATGCAAGGCCTTTCAGTCTTGGTTTTTACGGTCCACAGGCATCCACTGCTACTGTGTGCATCTCAAGTGCTAGGAACGCTATAAGGACAGAGTGGGACTGCTCCTCAGGATTTCTGAGGCAGCGCATCGTTAAGGAAGCAGTTCCACTCGTCTTTCTTTGGTGGAGTGGCTGGTGGGTTTAATACAGGTCTTTCTACAGCCCAGCGCTTCATCCTCTAGACAACCAGGGCTCTTTGGTTCATTGTCTGTGTGTAGCAAGTGGGGAGTCAAGGAGTGCCATGTGGGATTTTATTACCTCATCATCCTTGGGAACCATTAAAACTAACCCATGCCCTCTCTTCAACATGAATAAGTCTGCATTCTTGTTTTCCTCATCAATAACAGAGTTGAGTTTGCCTTGATCATTGGAACATTTTCTCTCTCTCATTCATTGCTTCCTGAGAGAAAGAAGGCAAATAGCATTAGGGAAATGTGTATATACCTATGCTATTGATGCTTTCTCTATTCTTGGGCAATGTACCTGAGGCACGACAAACACCTGCTGTCAGTGGAGGCTTGTGTGTTGTTATGATGCCAAACAAATTTCAGTAGAGACATCAGACATAGACATGTTAGAAACGTATCCGTGCATTTGACTATGTCGGAAAACCAGCTGCTGAACATCCAATGAGTCACATAAGTCCAATCTGCACACAATCATGGGGATACTGCAGAAATGGGCAACATTTCAGTATATGTGGCATTGCCACTAATCGGAAGCTGACATGAAGGCAGTAAACAGCAAATGTTGGATAAATCCTTCAGTAGCACAATAGAGCTCTGCTGTAGCTGTCAGATGTTAAAGTGCTGATTTTGACTCAGAGTGTTCTCACGAGACAGAGAAGAATTGTCCCACACAGTGTTCAATGTGGGAGAAGATCACCATATCTCGTTCCCAAGAGTGGATTGGAACTGACAATCTTTCAGTAGCACTCAAGCTTAACAGCTATAATAACTTTGCACATATTAGTGTAAATTGTTATGTAGGATACTGTAAACTTATGGGTTTTATATTGTAGTTTAAAATGTATATAAAATACAATAAACAATGAGTGTGATAAAAGTAAATGTCAATGTCAATTCAGAGCAAATCTTTTCCCATTCCAGGTTTGATGGATGGGCTTTTGCAAAACCCTGAGTAGTACCTTATCCCAGCAGAGAACTGGAACTGTGAGCACAAGACAGCAATTTAAAGTTACCTTATATCTTTATTTAGAATATCTGTTATGAAATTCAATGTCACTTAAATCAACAACATCTTTTTACTCTGTGCCAATCAATGCTTTTATAAACTTTTATTACCACTTAATATTTTAAATATATAAATCTAGAGGAAATCTATGAACTGTCTTCCTGGGAAAAATCTCCAGATTTACAAAGTAATTTTAGGTGGGGAGCCTTGTTCCAGGAAAATTACACTATGCATTCCTTGGGTGTCCTATAGTTCACGTAAAAATTTAAGTTACATACAAAGTAGAATTTACTATTTTTCTATTAACTTTAAATATGCACTGCTATACCTCAGTTCTAGTCACTTCAAAGAGCAGGATAAAGGAAGGAAAAGGAAGATAGCAAAATGAGAGTCAATCTCCCCAGATGACTTTTAATGCTCAGTCACTGTTGGCGAATTGTCTGAGATCTCCTGGAGCATATTTGGCACAGTGGTAAAGAGGAAGATGAGTTACAGGATTTAGAGTTTGTGGTTAGAAATAGGAGTCATGTTAGCATGGATGTTAAAGGAAAGGGAAAAAACAGTTGGGGAAAAAGTTTTAAAAAAATGAGTTAGTGAAGTCTGGAAAAGAGTATTTTATAAACCAGGAACTAGGTAGACCCTGTAGCCAGAATTCCAATTTTTTTTACCACAGAAACCTAGATCCAGAGACTTCTGATACTGACTTTTGGTTCAGATGTAGGTCAGTTTGAGAAGAAAACCCAAGATTTCCCATCTGGACAGACAGAGCTCAAAACAACTCTCCTTACTTGTTGAATAAAATCATCAAACCTGACATAGTGATTGCTTGCCCTTCTCAGAACAATACCCAAACCAAACTTACTGCCATCGAGTCAGTCTGACTCTTATCCTTCTAGACTAGGGTAGAACTGCCACTGAGCATTTCTGAGACTGGACAGCTTTACAGGAAAAGAAAGCCCTTTGTTTCAGGGCAATGCAGAGTTTATATTATACTACATTGATAAGTATTATCTAATTCTTTAAATATTCAGAGACAATTTTGGAATTCCATGAGTCTTTATTATAAGCTATTTGAACATTGTCCTGGCTTTATTGACTCTAAGGGTACCTTTATTTAAGTGTAATCATTGTATATTATTTTGTAAAGTGTTTGAGAGAATTGGTAGAGACTCTGTAGTTTACTGCCCAGGGCCTTTGTATGTGTGCTTTTCTAGAACTTTCTTAGAAAGTTCTCATCAAACAGAGTGCTTGAGAGAGATGAGTATAGAAAATCAAAGGCAGAAATCTGACTTGAACAGTTAAAGCTTTGGCAGTATACCCCCTTTCTCTCATACACACACACACACACACACACACACACATGCACACACACACTATGGTGCATGTTAGATTTGATCTGGTGTCCAAAATTTTATGTATGTTTTGTTTTTGTATGTTGATACTGGAGTGTATCTCAGAGGTGCTATGTCATTGTAGGACACTGTTCTTAAGTTGTGTTATCTGTTCTTCCATTTTTCTGTATATGAAACCCAGGACAGATGAACCTATAGGGACAGCAAGTAGAACAAGAGTTTTGGGAAAGGAGGGTAGGGTGGTAGTGGGGAACTAAAAGGGAGATGCAGTCACAAGGAGTCCAGGAAGGAAAACAGTGTTTGGAGACTGATCAAGGTAGCAATTGTATAATTCTGCTTGCCATGAGTGATCTGTGGAATAATGTATTTAACAATTCCAAATTAATAATAAATACATAAAAAAGAAAATTCTACTCTCTCATAACTTCCTCATCTCTTTACATTTTTATCTAACTGACATTCTATGTTCATCTACTTCTGATGACTACATTAAAATTCACATTGCTCGCTAAGATACTCTATCCCCACTTGACTTGATTTTCTCATTAACTATCATGATACAACATAGTAGTATACATTTCCTATTTTTTTAATGTTCATTGCCTGACTTCTGAGAATATGACATAGCTTCTATAAAGGAATGTATGTGTGCGTGTGTGTTTTACACTGCTGTACCCTAAGTGTCTAGATGAGTCGGGGTCTACTCAAGAGAGAGCAGCAGAAAGGGGGATGAACTTTATTTACTTGCTATAGCTAAGGTGGCTACCATGAAGGCACCCTTTTCACACTGAAAATGCCAACAAAGAAAGAGTGTCCCCTAACTGTCCGCCCTTTCTGTAGTACCTACCTCTGAAGATCACCCCTGTTGAGCAGTATGGACTACCAGGTGCAATATTTCTATGCTTGTAGTCATCTGCCTCTCAGCCAGTGTGATGCTGAGCTCCAAAAGAGCCACCTCATGCTCTGATTGTTTTATGCCAAGTGGGTGTGTTGCCTGTGATTGTTTCCCAGCATTCCACAGCTTGAAGTTTGCTTTCGTGCATCCTTCTGGTGTTTCTTCTGCCTGCCCTGCTTGCAGGCTACATATGTTCTAGGGCTTTCTGCTTGGAGACCTTCCAAAATGGATGCAAGGAAATGCCACCAATGTGATTGTCTTCCACCAAAGCCGGGAAGTCGGGCAAAGAATTCTAAAATCTCAGAATCAAAGAGTTGGAACGGATTTTTAGAGGTGAGCTAGTCAATTTTCTGGACTCTGGACAAGATTGAAAAAAAAATGTCATTCCAGGATACCACGAACATTTGCTCACATATGGGTAAGTTGAACTTTTAGATGAATTCGAAGTGAAAGCTATTAAAAATTGAACAGTGGATGCACGGCCTTGTGTCTTTGGGATGATAGTGATTCCCATTTTGGGTAATGTTCTTACTTATGCAAGTGCTAGGTGAGATAATGTTCAAAATGAAATAGGTTTGATACTAATCATCTGTCTGCTGACATAAAAGGCTAAACAAATTCTTAAGAAATTAAACCACCTGTTGTTCTTCCGCATGTCATGGCTTTTGGAAGGATTCCATATTATTTAAAATTGAACTCTTTTTTCTCCATATTTATGCTGATCTTTCACAATGAGGACACTTAGTAGTACTAAGTGGTGTAATGCTTATGTGTCGGGCTGCTTAACTCCAAGGTCAGGCCTTTGAAACCACCAGCCAGTTTGTATCGGGGAAAATTAAGTTTTCTACTCCCGTAAAGCATTATGACCTCAGAAACCCACCGGGGGAGTTGCAGTCTGAATAACAGGCTCGCTATAAGTCAGAATTGACTCCATGGCAGTGAGTTAGTTGATGGGGAAAGAAAAACCTTTTACAAAGTCAAGTGGCCAATACTTTAATGAGCAGTAATTAAATACATGTATGGGTGACTAGGGGATTATATAACTCACACTCTCAAGAGGAGTGAGAAAGAGTATAGTATATAGTGTTGGAAAAAAGAAGGAATTCTTGGCGACATGGCGGCGCTGAGCTGACAAATTATGAATTGGGATGCTAAGCTCAAGATCAGCTGTTTGAAACTACCAGCAGCTCCACAGGAGGGAGAAGAGAATTTCTGTTCCCATGATGATTTACAACTGTGGAAACCCACAAGGGGGGGAGGGTTCTACTTTAGCTTACAAGATTTTTATGAGTCAAAAATCAACTCAGTGGAGGGACATTTGTTATTGATTTCCCACCCCAAAGAGTTTGATCAACCATTGTGGCCTGTGCTCTGAAATGTCATGAAACTGCAAGGCATGATCCGCTCGGCACAGAACTCATATTCTAATAGGAGAGATGACATACACCCACTCGAAAACACTGTGTGGAACAAGTATCACATCCACTATCTCATGAAGCGTTCAGAACAAGGGCTTCACTAGCAAATGCTCCTGATCTTTAGTGGCTGCAGACATTTTTCTGGGCAGAAGTAGACCTGGTGAAACTCAGGATAAAAGTTCAATTCAGGATATACTTGAAAAGTAGGCTTTTCCTTGGTCAGAAGAGATAGAATGGACAGTCCAGATTAGAAAAAAAAAGGCAAAATAAAACACACGTGTAAGTGTGCAAAGAGGATCAGGAGGGGAGCATATCTGGTCAAACTGGAAAATTCTATTTGCTGGTTTGATGAAGACCAGGATATATGTGGGATCTTTTAAATGCTAGGGTGACAATATGGACTTTATTCTTTCAGCAATGGAGCATTTCAGAAGATATTGATCAGGGATGCAACATGATGGAAGCAGTGTTTTCTAAGAGGAACACATGAATCATGTCTCTAAAAGTCCTTAGGAGACATAAGAATGAAGACTTAAAATATAGTAAGAGCATTGGTCTAGGCAAAAATTACCTGGGTTTGAATTTTTGGTCTCACCATTTGCTAGCTGTGGTGCTGAATAGATCAGGAAACCTCTCAGTGTTTTCTTTTCCTTCATCTTTCAATTATGGGTCTTTTTGACAGGGCACTTTATAATCATGTAAATTAAATGATACACATAAGGATTTCAGGACACTGACTAGTACAGAGTCAGAATTTAATTAATGCTACCAGTTATTATAGAAAAGAATCAACTAGCTTCTATGAAGAGATTATTGATTCATGTTTTTACCATATGTAAAGCAAATAAAATGACTCTTTAATTGCAGTGGTAGGGTCATAAACAAATGAAATACTTCTTGTGAAGAGTCCTGATACAAGGGAGGCATGCATGATACTTAGCTGGCTCCTCCATGACTTCCTAACCCAAGAACACAAGTTAAATCAGATGCCTTTTAATTCGGATGAGCTGGTTTGTTAAACTTGGCTAGAGCATTTCTGTGGTTTCAGGACTCAGAAGCAAGACTCAGACCACATACCTTATTCGGGTTTCCTGTTGAATGACGAAGAAGCAGAAATATGTAGGAAAAGCTTTTGTTTGGGGAAAACTTAATATTTATTTTTTTCTGCTCTTGCCAAAACAAACACATTTAGACAGATAAAAATTGACCTGGAAATTTTAAAATAAAAATCACCAACCACACAGGATGTAGCCTGGTTAGGGAGGAAATGATTCATGGGATTAACGTAATGAGACGACTCTATTTGTGCAATACCATGTTCTGCCTTCACTACTTAGCTGATGCTATGGCTGCCCAGTCAATGGACCTATTCTAGATGAAGAATGAGAAATGGGAGGGGAGGTGGGGTGAGAGAGTAGAGGAATGGCAGGAGGAGGTGGGAGAATACATGTTTCCAGTGTGTGTGTGTGTGTGTGTGTGTGTGTGTGTGTGTGTGTGTATGAAGTAGCATACATTTTAGTACATATACACATGTATACTTACTGCCTTTGCTGGCTATAAATTTTTCTACAACCTTGTTCTTCAAATGAATTTTTTGAGCAAATGATAAATCTCCTCAACATGAATAGAAGGTAGTGAAAAGAAGCATTGAGAAACTGTCTGAGAGAGGAGAGAGATTGTGAAGATCTCTTTCCTTTTGGCTTTCCTGTAAAAGATCGCGTGCAGAGTAGCATGTGGCTAGAGGAATCGCAGCCACATGAAGGAGGATGGGAGAGCTGTCACCTGCTTTGCTGCACAGGGGGCCCAGCTTAACCCATCTTTCTTTGGCAACCGTGGCCCAGTGAGAAAAGCTAGCAGTCCATATGTTGAGGAGGCACCATGCCATTTTGACAGGCGTGAGTGTCGGCAAGAAAGGGACCATGTATGAGCATCAAATGTGTTTGTTGTGGGAAGGATTCTAGGCCAGGAATATTAAAATAACTGTCTGTCCTTAGCTCTAGCACATATGGTTAAGGAGATATGCTATGATGACTCACATTAATGTTGGAAGAAATATATATAGAATACGCAACCATGCTAAGTAAGTTTCTGGTGTTGATAAATCAGGCCTGGAAGCTTCACAAAAGAAGGTTGTAGCGAAACATACAAAGTGATAATAGATTCCTTCCTATGTATCAAATAACATTAACTAATGGCCAAATTCATATCTAATTAGAGTTCCTCTGAACTCCTGAACACACTAAAGGATCTGAATAGATTTTTGCTGTAAGATCCTTAAGTATTTCCTAACACTGTTTAAAAAGTAAATGGGGTAGAATGGGTTCATTTAATATTTCAATTCCAGAGAAATTAAATTAATTGTAGCAATGTTAGTTCAACTATTTTTCTACTACAAGGACCATTTGTTTTAAAATCATTAAAGGGTTTTAAATAGCATTGTCCTGACATTTGGTGTGATTAAATTAAGGGAATTAGTATTAAACCATTTTATATCTCCTTCGCTTTCTAAAGGAATTGTGCACTTGCCTTTGAAGGAAAAGGGAATTATTGAGTTAGTTTTTACACTTATGCAGATTCATATATGTGTGTTTGTTGACTACCTTAATTTACATTGCTGCTTCATAGATTTCTGAGGCTTGCTTAACTCCAAGAAAGGCAGTCTTGCATGCTGGACAGAATTTATGGTTTAGAAACAAAACACTCACATGCTTGTATACACCTATATACACACACATGTGCACACACACAGGCTCTGGTGGTTCCAAAATAAAGTCAAACATCCTCACATTTCACGTAGGTGATAAGGTTATATTTCTAGTCAATGGACACTAGGCACAGCTACCCTCTCTATGGAGGTGTGCTGTTACAATGGGGCGAGATCTCAGCTGACCTTCCAGTTACCATGGAGTTGGAAGAAAGGTCTGATGATCTACTTCCAAGTAGTATCCAAAGAACACCCTCCAGAGCGCAATGGTCTAATTGAGGGCCAATCATAAGGATGGCACAGCCAGCGTTTTGTTCAGTTGTGTTAGGGATGAAGAGAGACAATCAACACACACAGCTTCGAGAGCCATTGGGGAGATTGGACAACTCTGACCTTATGCACACAGATACAAACCCACATAAGCTCGGGCATGTTTCCTTTTAAGTTTCAGGTGACACATCTTTGCCTTCAGCTATCATAAAGTGGCCCCATTGGAAATGTGTGAGCAAAAGCCTCCATCCCATTTAGGGAGGTAGGTCTTTCAATAAACAAATCATCCTTTCTCAAGATGATATTTGTTAAAGATAAAATCAGCTTACATAATTTTTATGTTTTACTACTTATTGTCTATTTTTCTCCAATAGAATATAATTCATAGGGAAGAGAATTTTCTTCCTTCTTAAGAAAAGATTGTTATAATCATTACTACATCCCCAGCATCTATGTAGAACAATGTGTGGCACATACTGTGAACTCGATAAATATTTTGTGGAGTGAATGAGTAAATAAATGATGCTTTTCTAGGATGAGTGCTAAAAAGGCAGATGTCTTGGTTCTATTCAGTGGTAGTGCCAAGGGCCGTAGCCACCCCCGTCTCCATCAGCCCCTTTCATTCCCAAATTAAAGTAGAGCTTATGGATAATTTAATTAAACTTATATAAAGTGTGAATAAAAGTAATTTTAGGAAACTTTCATATCGATATTGATCTGAAACATGCATGCGAAGTTAAAACGAGTATGCTTGCTTTGCAAACACAGCCTCATGGCAAACCTCCCAGCTTCCCCTTCTAACCAGATGGCCTCCCCCAGCTTTACCCACCATAGAATTCTGGAGATGGAGCTGGCCCCGCCCCAGATCCAAATTAGTCTATCTGGGGTGGAACCAGGAATCAGCATCTTCCACCAGCTGCCCAAGAGAATCTTATGTAACACTAAGGTCTGAGAAGCACTCAGCTCTGGGGCGTCCTCGTCTTCAGGGATGATACGGATCACTCCGCGTTTTGCCTCATGACTCTTAGAGCACTTCCGGTCTTGACTATGAAAGCAGTAAGTCCCCATATCTTGTGGCTGCCCAAATTTGGTTAAAGGAACCCAGCTGGTACTTGACATTACTGTGTTGGGCTGCTAATTACAAACTCAGAGGTTCAAACCTACCAACCGCACCTTGGGAGAAAGAGGAAGCTGTTGACATCGAAAATGTACAGTTTGGGAAGCCCTTTCTTTGTAGGGTCACGGTGAGTCAGGGTCAACTCAATGGCAGTGAGCTTGGTTTACTTAGAGAAATGTCCGTAGTACGAAGCTAATTTATTTATCCCTTAAGTGAGTTCTTTTTTTATGGGCATCACTGCCCTCTGGGGTCGTGGGAGCTACCCAGCCTTGCTCCCCGAGAGCTGGGGCTGGATTTGAATCGCCAAGCCAATGGGCCACAGTCTCCCACTCAACCACTACGACACCAGGGCTCAGCCCCACTTACCTGAGTTCTAATGAATGAAGGAGCACATGCATCACAGGCTTGGACTAATGAATAGGTGTGTGTTACTTTACTCCTAATTCTGCAAAAAGATACAAAATGAAACAAAAAACAGATAGAATGATCTGCAGGAAAACAAACAAAATTTAATCTTGAAAAACATTAAGTTTTTTTGTTTCCTTACCAGAGATGCGCCCAGGCCAGGCCCGAATGGTGCAAATTAGGGCAGATTCCTCCAACGGACAAGTTGCACAAAGGTGCTCACTTGAGGCAAACCAACTATGAAAGATATTTCTGCTTTAAATTGATTCAAAGTGCAGAGCCAAATCCCCAGCTAGATTTCCCTCTGCTCAAGTGTCCCTGGGTTGGTACTTTTGTGTCGTGCAGAACTGGCCAAATGGCACATATGTGTGGGAGGAAAGTCCTGATAATAGGAGTTAGATGCCCATTTCTGGGGTAACTAGGGCAGAAAACAGCTAATGTTTAAAGACCACCAATTATTTGCTGGGTATCAGAAATGCTATACAGGAAACCGTGCTAGTGTAGTAAATGCCCTTTGATGAAAACAATGGATCTTTTCTTGTTTGAATGGCAGAGAGCTGTGATTATTAACCTTGCTTTTGAGAAGGTGTATTTACATGGTGGTAAGAGTTGGGCAAGATCTCATATGGGATGAAAATGGACTCCTTCTCAGGCACTTGAGAAATGGAGAGCAGTCATCTCTTGAGGAGTGTGAAGCTACAGATTCATCCATCTGCAGAATATGATTTGGGGCCAGTCACATCATTCAGCTAAAGCTTGCACCTACTTCTTGGGTTGTGGTAGCATGATTTAGAAAAGACCTCAATAGAGTGAAAATTGTCAGCATTAGGATCTCAGTGCATTGCCATAGTGCCAATTACAATTTCTAGCAATCCTAAAGAACCAGATAGAACCTCCACTGTGGACTTCTGGGACTGTAACTTCTACTCCTTCATGGGAGTAGACAGCCTCTCTTTCTCCTGTGTGGTGGCTAGTGGATTCTAACTAGTAACCTTGAGATCAGCATTATGCCACCAGGGAGCCTTCATCATCACGTCAGGGAAATTAAATGAATTATAACTACTTGTGAAGAGTGCATGTGAACATCATTGTTAATTTGTGTATTTGTGCATTCTTTTTGATTAAATGGCTGCCGTGTTCATGGGTCTAAAATATTTGGGTAGTACACTCACAATATATTAAATATGGTTAAACATGTAGGCTATTACATAGAGTAGATAATCCAGATCCCTTCAAGCTGGCATGAAAGATTACTAAAAGATTATGAGGTTTTTATTGTTTTTAACTTATTTAATCAACTATAAGCAACTCATGGGGGTAAATAGAGTATGTGAAAATAAAATCAGCAATCATTTGAAGAACTTTTTGAATAGGGGATCTGACTATAATTTGCCATTGCCAAAGTCTGAAATTCACTAATGTTAATTAGTCACCATGGTCTTAAAGAAAAAAAAAAAGATGGTGGTAGTCATTCGGATGTATCAGATCAAGTGTGGCGTGCATTTAATGAGTCACAGTTGTCATAGTTTCAAAGAATGATAGGAAAACCAACCCCCACACATAGAACACCAGTGAGATCACCGGGATTGTCCTTTATCATGCACTGACTGAAAATAAGGTGCCCGGTTAGTGAGCTTGCCAAGCAGTAGGTGATCAATTCAAGCTCCACTGGGAGAAAAATGAATCTTCAGATTCCCCTCCTTAGAAGCTCTAGGGAGTAGTTCTACTCCACCCTCTAGAACCACTGTGACACAGAATGAATCTGATGGCAGTGTTTTTTGATGAAATTTTTAGGTAAGTGGGCCACAAACTACACTTTGAGAAATACTTGAGAAAGTGAGCTCTAAGATCACTTTCCTCAATTTCCTTGAGGCATTTATCTTCATTGACACAGTTCTCCTGAATTCTTGTCTGAAATATGAGCAATGTATTTCTTTTAATGACTCACATGGTTGGTAAAAGGAAAAGGAAAAAAAAAGAAAAGAAGAAACATGCTCTGGATTTCTTCTATGCTTTCAAATGTAACAGAGAAAACGTACCTTTCTGTTTTTGAACTATTCAATAACTGGGATGCTATCACTAATTTGTTGAAAGTGAATCTGTCATGTCATGAACAATTTGAAACTTTTGAAAAATTCACAGTACTCACTTTGATCATAAAAACACATGTCTCTCAACCACGGCTGAATTAAAATCAACTCAAAACTTTAACCAATTGCCCATCTCTAAGTGCTATATCAGACGAATGAAAAGAAAACTGCTGGGAACAATTGCTAGGTAACAAAATGTCCATAGATGATTCTATTGTTCTACTAGAGCTGAGAACTGATTAAGTGAAATAAAAATAATCATTAATTTTAGGTATGATGCCTCTTTTACTTTGAATCTGACTAAGAAAGTGTATTGGTTTTCCTTCTCCATTGCAAGGAAGAGAGAAAGTATTAATTGTGTTTCACAAATGTTTTACATTTAGGATTCAATAAGACTGCATGAAACTTACTGATCAACATACAAAAATATTTTATCTCAGAGGGCTTGCAAGGATAAAACAGCTACACTCTAGAGATATTGTTTTGGACTGTGGGAAACTTGTCTTCATTGTCTATCGCTGAAATGATCAGACCAACCCTGAAAAATCATCTTGGATCCCTGTAGGTCATATGTCTATACCCACAAGGGAGATGGCAGTTCCATGGCACCAAACCAGGTGATGTATTTGGTTTCTCATATCCAGTGTCATCAAATCAATTCAGACTCAGAGGAACTGTAAGATAAACAGTAAAAGAACCATAAGACAGCCCGAGAGTTTGTCAATCTCTTCTCATTTGAGGTTCATCCTCCTTTGGTTATTTTGGGCTGAAGGAACTGAATCAGCTCAAACATGAAAATTCTCCAAATACTCATTCATCATAGGTTATGTAAAGAATTCAGGTTATTTGCTTGGATCATTTTGTATATAAGTAGCAGGCAAATGTCAGCAACAATGCAGTGATATATTAACTTATAAAACCAAAGATCATGATGTTCTATAGATTCTACATTATCCCATAATTTTATGAAAAAGTTATGTTCCTTTTTGACCTTTACTTTACTTTGTTGTCTTACTGTCAAATCATACATCTCCAGAGTCTGGTTCTCCTTTGTAGTTTCAAGGAGAAAGTTGATTACTGTGGTAATTGGTGCTATAAGTTTTCTTGTGCCAAGCGAAGAGCCCCTCTGACTCAGCAAGTTTTTATGGTTATGTTTGCCTCTGAACCAGAAGGAGCCACCAGCAGAGAGCCAGATGCTGATGAATCTAGATACATTTCTAGGGTGGGGGCAGACTCATCTTCCTTATTGAAATAGGAAGGGAAAGGAAGCAGAATTTAAACTGTAATTCTCAGAGAAGGCTGAGAGGCAATGGATGCTATTACGTCTACTCAAAGATTGTGGAATGACAGAATGCTTTCCTAAGTGAGAGAGACATCTTTATTTACAAATGACACTCGCTTCTTGCAGGTTTTTGTGTATATTCTAAAAGAAACAAAAACACAATACTTAGACATATATTAGTAATTAGACAAATATTATCATAGATTTCTTATTAACTAACTATAAATAACTCACCTAAAGAACAATGAAATTTGCATCAAGGCAAGAGATTTAAAAATCACAGTTTAAGAAAAGCGATAGTTAGCTAACTTTCTGAGGTTATTATGCGTGGAAGCAATGTGGGATTTCTTTTTTAAGTTTGAAAAAGAAACATTTACTCTAAATTGCTTGTGGTGGTCTTTTGCAGCCAGAGGGGAGAACATTTCTTCTCTCTTGAAATGTCGTTCCCAATTCCAAGACCTTTATAGCTTGGAATGAATTCAAAGATTAATTTGAAAATAGCCTACTCTTTGATTTAGTGTAATGGTAGAGTTCAGATGCTGGAAAGTTACAACCTTTGTTTAAAGCTCACCTTCACCCTGTTACTCTATGGGTGACCTTAACCATCTTAATTAGCTATACTAGGCCTCAGTTGCCTTTGTGTAAAATAGAGTTAATAATAGAACCTACTTTATAGGATCATTTTAATGGCTAAATGTGTTAACTTTTAATTATGAAGCACCTAGAACTGTGTGATTATATAACAATGGTTCAATAAACATACATGTAAATGATTATATTTCCTTATAATATCATAGTTTTGTTTATTAAAATGATTATGAAGTTTTATTAATATAAATTGCTACCACTTATTATGCTCTTATAAGTATCAGAAAGTTTATAACTATGAAAATGAGAAAAGCTGCACAACGACTTCTTCCTATAATATCTCTACAGAGTGGATAGTATTAGTAACACCTCACAAAGAAAGAAACAAGTTCATAGAGTTTAAGGAAAAATACTCTCGATTCCATAGGGAGTAGATGGTTGAGTCAAGATATTAATTCATAACTGCCTGTCTGTAAAATCCTATACTCTTTCCCTTTTTTTTTTTAAACAATAAAATTGCTTTCTTGCCATTTTCATGTTCACTGACTGAATTCCATTTTGCTTTTCTGGAATACTTAAAGGTGCTTTTAAATAAAGTAAAGGTGAGCCCACATTTTCAATGTACTTAAATTATACAAACTGTATTGTGTTTAGTTTTAATCCTTGTTTTTATTTTTATTTATTTATTTTTGTTTTGTTTTTTTGGGCCTCACTGCTCTCTGGTGGTGGGAGTAGGAGGCCCAGCCCCACTGCTGGAATTGAACCTCCATCCCAGTGGGCCACAGTCCCGCGCACAACCACTACGCCACCGGGGCTCAGCCCTACTCCTTGCTTTTAACATCTTATAGTCAGAAAAAAATGCAGAGATATGGATTTGTGGGAGTCCGAGTGAACTTTTCAAGGAATTGGAATTCTGGAGCACTTAATTGTTCTCATGTGGAACCAGTAGATGAGTCAGGATGCATCCCAGCAAACAGAACAAGGGAATACTCAGTGATTTAAAACCAGGAAAGGTAAACATTAGCATTGTATACTTTCCCCATACTGATTCAATATTTTTGAAAACACTATGAGAAGGTGGACTCTGTGAAGAAGAACTCAGTGCCAGGATCGGAGGAAGATTCACTAACAACTGCCAAGATGGAGGTGACACAATCTTGCAGGCTTCGGCACTCTCAGGTGAGAAGGACTTGAAACACTTACTGAGGAAGATAAAGGACAACAAGCCTCAGTAAAGGTTGCAACTCATTGTAACTACTGCAAAAGAAGATGCTCATAAATGGATCAGTGCACAGCACCAGGATAAACAGAACGTATTTCACATATGCATTTGAAAGTCGGATACTGTATAATGAAAGCAGAAGAATTGAAGTGTTTGAATTGTGATGTTGGTGAAGAATATTGAAATCACCATGGGCTGCTAGAAGAACAAAGAAATGTGTTTTTGAAAAAATATAACCAGAATGCTCCAAAGGACAGAGGGGCTTTATTTCATGTACTTAGACACCTGACTGTGAGGGAATTATCCATAGGAAAGGACATCATGCTTAGTAGAGGTTCAGCAAAAAAAAAAAATCCTTCTATGAAATAGATTAAGCAGTGGCTAGAAGAATGGGCTCAAGCACAACAATAATGTTAGGGTGGTCCAGGACGGGGCATTGCTTTGATGTGTTGCACAGAGGGTCAGTATAAATCACAAAAAGCCAAGGCCACCTAACAACAATGAACTCTGCTAGTAATATGTGCTATAGACATTGAGGAAAAAATTGCTTAACTTTATGCTCCAGGAGTTTATTCAAATAACATGATAGATGAGATCAATCAAAAATCATCTATGTGGCAAGTATACCTTTCAGATTTAATGAAATAGAATGGGAAATAAATGCTGAAGAAGAAAGGATGAGGAAGAAGAGATAAGTTTTGTTGTTGTTATTTTATAATTTAGTTAACAAAATCTTTTTGTAAACTAAATCAGGGACTTTGGTTTCTTGAACACCTTATCTCAAATGTTGATCACAAGGTAAAATTGCTTGGCAGAATTGACGAGATCAATTCTGACTCATAGGCACCTTGTGGGTTTATGTTCCAGAATTTTGTCCTTATGAACTCTTTCCAGGAATAGAGAGCCCTATCCTTCTCCTGCGGAGTACCTGGTAGTTTTGAACTACTCACCTTGAGCTTAGCAGCCCAACAAAGAACCACAACATGACCAGGACGCCTTAGTACACAGTACATGAAAACTACCTGAACTAGGAAATAAAGCTGGAAGTCAAGGTTTAGAAATAACAAATCCACAGATCACATGGTCACCACATGGGTCTGGTCTGCAGAGTGTTTAGATTTTTCTGACTTGACTATGAACACTTAAAATTGGAAGAGTCCTGGCTTCTGGAAATCTGGCACATGTGACACTGTGTTCCCTTCAAAATCTCAGGGGTGGCTGACCCACTTTCGTCTGACCCCCATATATTCACTAGTTGGCACTTACCGCCTGTCCACCTCCCTTTTTTTATTCTCCTCTTATTCCTGTGGGAATTTTCATGCTCCTGTGGGGACTGAGAGTCATCTTCAGTCTGACCTGATCTCTGTGGTGTGAGAAACTGAAACAAAGTGTTGTCAGCAAAACTCCATTCCATCATTTTGAAAACAGATGAAATGCTCTTCAGAAACATGAATCCCAGAAAAGATTCTCAAAAAGAGAGACCTTGAAGCTCTCTGCTTGACTAATTACAGGGCGTTATGATTCTAAATTAAAAAGGTATAAATAACCAAGCCGAAAACCACGTCCCTAACACAGCATATAGCCTTGACGTCAGATCAGGTTTTCAAGCCACGAGGTTTGTCATTCAGCAAGATCTTTAACACATGAATCATTCATAAAGAAAAGAGCTTGCGGAATGTTGTCTTCGGTGGCAGGCATAGGGATGAGATGTGGTATTGGAGAATGTCCCGAACTTGGATTTCCAGGGAGCTTGGCAAGAATACGGAGAGAGAAATGAAGAAGTAGGAGGATCTTTTAAAGCCTGATGAATGTGGGCCAATGGGACCCGAACACTATTACTTTTATCTTTTGAGTCTCAAAAACTAAGGACTTTTATGGTTCTTTATTCTAGAAATATAGGCATGCGTCTTTTAGGGAAATTCAAAATGCAGCGATTCAAATTCATAAATGAAGAGAGTGGAGATTTATGTCACATAATTTGGTCCTTTCCAGAACCATTTTTCTTTCCTTTTTCCTCCCAGTAATGAGATTACTTGGGCTTTGCATTTTATAACTACAGTTTTAAGAAATTATAAGCAGATGAGAAAACTCAGGCTTAGAGAATGTGTCAAGTTTTCCTAACACTCTCTGTGAGATCTAGGTTCACTTGATCCTGCTTTCCCCACTGCATCCTGTTGCTCTCCCCAAGAGGCCAAGCGCACTGTGTTTTCACGAAGAGGTCCTACCTCAATGAAGGCAAGAGTCTATAGAGCTATAGATCTGGAAGCTGTTCGTTCAAAGCCAAGTGCCTTTTTCTATTTTAAAGATCTGTTGTCGAAGAACAAAGGGAGAAGCTATTTAAATATTATTGACAATTACCTTTTGGCAGCCTCAGTCACTGAATTGTTGGGAAGTTAGTTGGAATCAAAGGTGGATGTGCAAGAAAAGAACGACACAGTTTGCAGAAGTGAAGAACTGCAGAGCCTCTTGAAAGCATTTTCCAGAAATCTGAGCATTGGGACATTTTTTGTTGTTGTTTTAAAAAGTGCTCATTTTGTTTGACTCCTTATTCATAATAAATCAAGTGATACATAATAAATCATGTTACAGAACACATGCACTTTGGAATCCAGAAAAGCTAGTGTATGAGCTTGTTGAAGGGAGCATGAATCCAGAAAATTAAGAAAAAATTATATTTTATGCTAAAACAGTTCTTTTTAATTTTTAACCCTGGGACTGGGTCTTTGAAGGAAAAAATAACGTGAGGGATATTCCCTAATTTCTGTTATTCAAGCTATGCTGTATCTTCAGAAATTTGACGAGGATATGAATTCTGGATTATGGCTTAATAGAAACGATATACTTGAATGTCTTATTATACTAAAATATTTTAAATTATTATAAAACTTGTTTGGTAAAAGGTAGGTTCCATTAGTATGCATTTTTTTTTCTGATCTGGTAGCATCCTGACACTTAAGGATGGGAGGTGGCCAAAGACCTGACAGCATCAGGTCATCGCGAACAATTTCCTATATTTAACCTGCAGTGATCTTTTCCATAATCATGTTGAAGTTATTACATATGATTCCTAAAGATCAGGTGAAGGACCATGGGCCACGGGCAACATAACATCTTAAAAGTGTGGCTTTCAATATAAAAGTGTGCCTCTTGTCCCTCAAAAATAAGCAGTCAGCACCTCAATTGAGGATAGTACTATCTAGCAAAATCAATAACCCAGAAAAATGGGGTTTTCCTTTTTATTGATGCATTAGGCTAAAAGTAAAATGATTTTTTTCAATAAAGAAATCAAGTCAATCAAATGTAAGTACATTTATTAGAAAATGATGCATGTGGAACATGCTGGGATTTTAATATGTGGAATAGTTTAAAGTTTCTGTCAAGAAAAGTATATTTACAAGATAACATCTGAGTTTTAAAAGAAGCAGCCCATTGACTTGCTGAAATGTAAGAACTTCTTCCTTTATTCTATCGGTTGCTACACGTGGATAATAACTAAATTGTGCACTTCTGGATCCCTTCTTTTTGTTTCTTTTGGCTTTCTATTCAATGCTCTACCACTGTGTCCATTACACAGTCTCTGTGACTGGCCATGTGACTTGTTTTGATAAATAGATAGGCAATGCATGACACAAGTAGCTATGGCAAAACCCTCTGCTTTTAGAGCTCTGCTTTTCTCTTTCTGAGTAGCTTTTCCCAGGAGCACATTCTCCAATTAGCCTGCTGAATGATGAAAGATACATGGCCCAGTCACTGTGGTGATGATAACCAATGATCAGGTCTGTGAGTGCCTGATGAAGACTACGCTAGCTAAGTCAACCTGAAGACCTAAATGTTAAGTACATGCTGATTATTTTGAATTTTGAAGTGGTCATACCATGCAGCATGGGATCAGTGCTGGTCCAGGGGTTGAGCTCCCACTTTCCATTTAGTAGACCTGAGTAACATTCCAAGCCAATAGTCTTCATGTGGAATCCCATCCACATATGAGCACGGGTTTGCGTGTGTGTTGCTATGTTGTTGAACACATTTCAGTGATGCGACTAGACTAAGAAGAGGTAGGAAGAAATACTTCACTTGATCTTAGCCAAAAGGCTGAGACGCGATGGATAGGGAGAAATAGTTTTTAAAAACTCTGCTTCTAAAAATCAGCCCAAACACTATGCGTCACAGTAATCCAATCAACAGTGGATTATAGGATTGGCATTGGACTACGCAGCATTTCCTACCATTGAACTTGGGGTCACCATGAGCTGAGAAGACTCATTATGAGCTAACTACAACAACGTACTATGTAGTATTATTTTGGCAAATGATAGACATGTATTTTATTTCTATTCAGTTATTTTACCTAAGGTAGGAAGATGTTTGCAATAAAGTTGTCATTGAAACTGTAATTAACTATGTAAACAACTATGTTTATTGCAATTGGCACAAAAGAAAATTTGAAAAATCAACCATCTAAAATATTGTAATTAAACTATGCCTGAATTTTAGTTTACCATTTATAGAAAATATATAGCCAGTTGACCAGCATGTAAAAATAAAGGTTTACTCCTTTTTCATATACATTGTCTGAGATGTGAGATTATCTATCTTAAGTACATAAGAATATTTTCTTTGCTTGCCTTATAAATAGAGCATGGTTATGCTTGTATGGCTAATGCCGTTCTTTTCACATATCGTTATGCTAGAGTTCTCAGCAATTGAATTGATGTCAAAATTGGAACATTTTCAAAATACTTGGGATAAAATCAAGGAGAAAGTGAGGTAAAAAATTCTGTAGAGGTAAAACAAGATTTAAGTTTTATATCAAAATGTGTCTATCAGAGAACTGTTGTGATATGACTCTATACAGATGGGCAGGTATCTGCATTGAAATAACATCCTTCTTGATAATTTCCATTCCAATAACACACCACAGAGTATTTTTAAAAGGAACAATATGCAAAGTGAGCCACATCTTAAGTCTTCTTGCAAATGTAAATTCTCAGCTGCAGAGCACTTGGAAATGCAGGGATAGTCTTAAGCTATATTAACTCAAATAATAATCTTTAAAGGAGGATTTTAAGCCTTTCTGATTCAGTATACAGTGTTCTCATTCAGTGTCTCAATCTGCCCTTGCTGCAGAGATGTTACAATTAGAAAGAGATTTTATGGATCGTTCTATCACACAGCTTGAAAATCTCCGGCTGTGTTTAGTTAACCATTTTGTGATAGACAAAGATTTCTTTTGCCTTCATTGATAATCTAACCCTCATCAGCTCACACTTTCAAAAAAATATAAAATACGAATAGTCCTTCTTCAACATAATCCTACCTTGAATTAGCAAAGTGATAGATTAGCAAGTTTATATCTATACTTCTGGGTCTTTTTGCTTTACCTATGTTGAGGTTTTTATATTTTTTCACAATATACTAAATCAAATTGTCTAGGTGTGGTGTGTTCAGTGTAGATAATCAGTTTTAAAAATATGGTCTATTTATTCTACTAATCAATCTATCAGACTTAGATTTCTTGTCAGATTTCAATCAGAAAACAAAACTCTCCTAGATATTTTTAGCAGAATATTAAACAGAGAGAATAAGTTATAAAAGTAACAGACAAGCTGACAAGCAATAGACAAGGTTAGTCATACCAGAAAGCTTCTGCGTCCCCCAGAGCAGTTGATGTAACAAAGTCTAGGATCTGAGTTCACTTGTTAGAGCCCCTCAAGTTGGTTCTGACCCATAATGATTCCATGTACAGCAGAATGAAACAACTTCCCACCTTGCACCATCTTCACGATTTTATTATGTTTGAGCTTATTGTTGCAGCCACTGTCAATCCATATTGTTGAGGTTCTTCCTCACTTTCCTGCTTAAGGAAAGTTACACCACAACTCATCTGCATAGTGGAAAGTAAGGGCACTGTGTATGAGTTTGTTCAGTCAAATTTGAGGCCTTGGAAGAAAAGTGTGCATTGCTGGTAATATCACTTACAGGAGACAGAGGAAGAGAGAGAGGACTACAGGTGATAACTAACTAGAGAGATGACAGATGATAGAAGATGGTAGAAAGATAGATAGTAATACCGTTACTTCTGCTCCTGCCTTCCACTCAACTTGCCCTGCTTTCTCTCAGATGAACCTATGAGATAGCAGTTGACAGGATTAGTTCTTTAATTTTAACTTCTCCATCTGTGAATACCTTAAGGATAGGGATCACTTGGATTTTAGGTTTTAAATCTATACAAATTTAGATCTATAAATATGGTGAATTATTAAAAGTCTCCCCTGTAAATTTATCATGCTTAAAAATGAATTACATAAGAATCTGGGTAAAATCCAAGAACTGCTAACTGAATGGTTAGCAGTTTGAAATTACCAGGTGCAGAGAGAGATAAAAGTTTTTTTTACTTCTGTAAAGATTTACAACCTTAGGAAACCAAATGGACAGTTATACTTTCTCTATAGTGTTTCTGTAAATTAGAATTGACTCAGTGGCAGTGGATTGGTTAGTGGACTAATGACTTTTACGTTATTGCATGCTAAACCTATTTCTTTTCTAGTCTTCCCTATCTTGAGATATGGCATAAATTTTCAACTAGTTGCTGAATTCATTAATCTGACTTTGTTCTTAATTTTTCTTCCATCCCTCACCTTCGACAACTCAATGCCAAACCCTGTCATTTCCACCATTGAAATATCTTTCAGATATTTTATTATACTTATCCCATAATCATTTTGGGGGGGCATCACTGCCCTCTGGTGGGAGTGGGAGGCCCAGCCTTGCGCCTGGAGAGCTGCTGCTGGATTTGAACCGCCAAGGCAGTGGGCTGAAGGCCCGCACATAACCACTATGCCACCGGGGCTCAACCCCCCCATAATCATTTTTGATAGGACTATTCCTACAGCCTGGTTGGTCATCTTTCCACTAGTCTTGCCTCTCTCCAAATTGTTCTTCACCATGAAGAGAACCAGAAAGTTTCCAATAAAATGCGAATTAGATAATGTAATTTGTACCCCAAAATTATTCAATGGATTTCCATTGCCTTTGGAATAAAGTACAGTGTCTCTGCTGCATGTCATTTTTATAGATCAACTCTCTGAATTTGGCAGAAAAGGGAGAGGGAAATTTCAGAGGAAAATAGTGAATTTCGTTTTTAAAAAATTCACTGCCATGAAGTCAATTCTGATTTAGTTTATCATTTAGCAATTCATAAATGATTCACACTATTAATTGAACCCTTGACTACTCACTGGCAGCTTAGTGAGCTACATGTCGGGCCATTAATCTCCAGGTCAGCAGTTCAAAGCCATTAACTCCTTTGTTAGAAAATTGTGGCGGTCATGTATTCGAGATGTCAATTTCATGGTTGAGATGTACGGGTGGAGTCTAGGCTGCTAATCTGGAGATAGCCATCGAGTAGCCAATGAGGCCTCTGTGTGGTCATGGCTTTCTCCTGAGACTTCTGGGAAACCTCGTGTATTTCCCAATTGGAGAAGAAAGACTTCTCTCTCAGTCTCTGGGAGTCAGTCTCTGAGATGGCAAACTACGGACAAGACAAAACGGCAGCGTCCGAGGAACCACAGGAGAAACTACATGGCCTTACCCTGATGGAATCAGACCTCGGTAGCTGGAGAAGCCACATGGAGACCCTTGCCAGCACTGAGACCCTGCACCCACTGGCCTGTGACTTCATGAGTCGGAGGGAGAGTTTATAGACTGGTATTGGACATATGAGCTAATGTTGGATTTATGAACTTGGACTGGACTGGATTGGGATAATTTCTCAATGTCCCATTCCTCTTGTATATAAACCATATCCTTATATCCATATGTGTGTCTATGAATGTGTTTCTCTAGTCTACCCAGACTAGCATAAGAAAGATGAGGTTTCTGCTCCTGCAAAGACTTGCAGCTTCAGAATCCCGCAGGAGCAATTCCACCCTTGGGGTTACTATCACTCAGTGGACTTGAGGGGTTGAGTTTTTCATTTCACTTCACTTCTCCACTAGCTCCTGCATACTAGTTCTTCTACATGTTATGATTTACATGCCCTTGAACCTTGTTGCACATCTAGCATCCCTGCAGGACAGAGTCTAACTGTTCCCTAGGATTTCCAAGGACATAAAATTTCATGGAAACCAATGGTCATATCTTTCTTTTGTGGAGCTGCTAATCTCTTAGTTAGCAGGGAAGCATTTAATCTCTGGGTCACCAGGATTCCCATGTGCTATTCTTGATCAAAATGGATCCACCTCTAATAGTCTAAAATTTGAATACCTCACTCTCTTCTTATAACTCCCTAGGCCTCCAGATTTATTACTCGATTATATCCTCTACACTGCTCATATCTGTGGGTCATTATGGACTCTCATTATTTTCAACCTTTCTTTCAACAATGGCCCAAATTGCAGCAAGTTTTTAATTTTATAGAAAATTTCAAACTTCTGAGTTCAATGGAAGGAATAACGAGTTTTCCTCTCCATAGATGCTGTCAATGCTGATGGCAGCAAAATCACCCTCTCTGAACAGAAAAGAAGGAAAGAAGGAGAACATAAAGAAACAGAAAAGAAAGCATAGAAAACATTTTTTAGTGTTTTTAGAAACCACAAATATCAAGAGTATAGAAAGAGAAGATTATTTTTCTTTACCATAATCTTTGTCAATCTTCATTTCCACCATCAACAAGTGTAAACTTCTCTTAGGAGACTTTCAAAAGCCCTTGTAATTTGAAGAAGAAACTAAAACAGCATTGTTTAAATTCAGAAGTAAAGACTTACCAAGATGCTAGATTTCAGTGGAGAAATCATTTAATAAAAATAATATCAGGCACTATTATGACTGTCTCTACTCTCCACATAACCCTATGTATAATACCAGACTTTGCTAGCAGCTCACCATATTCACTCAATGTTGTATTCTTTCCATATCTCAGACTTCTTTTAATCCAGGGAATATTTCTACTGGGTGGGTTTTACTTGAGTTAGAACAAAGCTGATGGAAAGCATTGAGGAAAAAAAAATCTTAAAATTAAAAAAAGGAGTGTAGCTTTCTAAATGATAATGTCGAACCTTGTAAACACTTATGTATCCAAAAAAATAAATGAAACTTGAGTAGGGATGGAAACAACACTCTTTGTATATGGATATTTTTCAGTTCATCTACCTGATTACTTTTACACCCCTCTCTACTAAATCAACCCCAATGTAACTTACATCATCTTGTCTGGCATCCTTGAACCTAGTCTCTTGCTTTCTGTCTATCCCACAGATCAACCTTAACATAAGCTTCACTTTCATCATCACTCTCTTGCTCAAGCTGTCACTTCTTCCATATTGAACACCTGTGTGTCTATATATTTAATTTATTAAAATGAAAAGTACGACATCTCAGTAAAATTGGGAAGCAATGAAATTCCCTTATTATCATACTTCTAACAGAAATCCGTTTTTACCCAGCATGGAATTTAGTAGTTTATAAAACATCCTATTTATTAGTATTATCATAATACTATTCAGTTGGTATAGCATTTCCTGATCATGACAGGCTGAAAGAAATAGAAATGTACATGATGATTACAAAAATACAACCTAAAATAAATATGCTGAAATGATGCTATATATTGGGAATTGTGGTTCTGTTTGCAGTACCCCGTTCTTAATTCATGGCTTGTCTATTGTAATTATCTAAGCAGATTTAGTTCTGATTTTCTTTATTATTTCCTGTTTTTCTCTGATGCTTAAGGAATGTCTTCCAAAGCTTTATTTATATTTCTAAATTAATGGTTTGTGTAGGGGAATAGGACAGAGAAGTGAAAGAAGAAGAGAGTAAGCACTCAAACATGAGTCCATAAATGAATTCCAGGGTAATGTTTGCTGACAAAATTGTGTTGTGATTTTCTTTTCTCTTAGCTTTTCATCCGTAGATAACAATGCCATCCGTTTGTTTTTATGGTCTTTACTTTTTCTTTTATAGGGTCTGATAGGCAATTTGAAGTCTGAAAATAAAGATCAACTTTTTGCATTTCCAAGGTGATATTAGAACTTCGTGGTTGTTTGCACAATTCCACTTAAAGATCACAATCCTGAACACATTGATGAATAAAAATGTCTTCTCCATGCCCAGAGGAGCCACAGTAAATCTGCAAATGCTGAACTGTATAGTATGCCAGAGAAGGGCACCACACAATTCTGGCCATTAAGTAAAAATATATATGAGCACACATGGATTTCTCAGAGACAGAGGAAAGTGCAAAGCAGTCATGTGGAGATGCAGCCTGATAGAGCAGATCCAGAGAAGGGTTCTTAACACAGGGCATCCCTGCGGCCTGTGCATGGCAGGCAGGATCCATGAGCCTAATCTGCAAAGCTGAATGGCAGTTTGTTACTGTGACTGGCAAATGGAAACTTCACAGATGTAATTAAGGCTATGGACCCCAAGATGAGGAGACCATCCTTTACTAAGTAGGTCCAAATTAGGCACTCGATTTTTTTTTTTAATGGAAGAGGAAAAGCTAAACAGAAGAATGGATCCGAGGAAGGGACATGAAGAGCTGACTTCCTGTTGTTGGTTTTGAAGATGGAGGGAGAGAGGTGGCCCTGAGCCAAGGAATGTGGCAGTCTCAAGAACCCGAGAATGACCCATGTTTACAGATAGTATGAAAATGGGAACCATGGGTCTGTGATCTCAAAGAGATTAAATGAACCTTTGCTACTTGGTTGAACTGGAGACAGACTACTGAACTGTAGGCCTATTGTTCTATGGCAACAGAGAACACATCAATCAAATATTACCTGGAGACCCTATTGGGAGGAAAGAATGAAATAAAGTGTAGGAGGGACCAACATGTCTATAGCCAGTACTCACTTCCTGAAAATGTAGAAAAGGATGTAGCTTGTCCTTGTCTTCTTAGGAAGAACCTGTCACAATATTTTCAAATCCAGGCATCGAGACTTCCTGGGTGAATGTTTTCTCTGCAAACCTTAAAGATAACAACTCTTTTTGTGTAAAGCCTAAGACATTCCTTCACAAAATGTCATTGAAAAAGGGAGTCCTAGGGAGAATGGATGCATTTGAACTGTGGTGCCGGCAAGGACTATTGAGAGCACTATGGACTGGTAAAGGTACAAGCAAATCTGTCTTGGAGCAAAGACAGCCAGTATACCCCGTAGAGACAAGAATGGCAAAACTTCATCTCACATAATTTGTACACGTCATCAGGAGAGATCAATTTCTGGAGAAGGTCATCATGTGTGGTAAAAGAGAGGGGCAGAGAAAAAGAAGGCCCTTCCCAAGATTGATTGACTGAAACATTGGGACCATAGTGAAAAAAGCATGGGACAGGACAGTGTTTTTCAAAGTGCAGTTACTCACAAAGAGTGGGATGGCACTTAACAACAACAATAACAACGACAAGAATAATGATATGTTTGGGATAGAAGCCCCTGAGGAAAGATCTTGAGTTCTGATTACAAAACAGATTTATATACTGAAACCAGCTTAGTTGAGCTGAGATGTGGAACTACACTCTAAGTGTGATTTAAAAGAAGAAAAATTCACTGCCAGAAACAGGTCCTGAAATTTCGAGTTCTTAGGAGAAGATATAGTTCTTAAGACATCCATGCTAATCCAAACTCCTGCTTCGTTGAATGTTGTCTAAAAGTATCAGGGGTCAGACTCCCTGTGTTCAAATCCTGATTGACACTTAGTAATTGAGTATCCTCAGGTAGGTTACTTCTGTGTGTTTTGAAATGGCAGAAGCAGAGAGCTCTTAGGGAAACTAAAGGTGTCCATGTAACTGAAGCACTTTGATAAATTTACTACTTGTATTTACCCCTCAATGAAGATGAAGCACAGGCAGACAATGCTACTTTCGAATTGATTCTGGCTCACAGTAACCCCAGAGGACAAAGTAGAACAGCAGCAAAGTATTTTTAAGACTTTATGAATGCAGGCGGCCACATCATTTGCCTATAGAATAGCTGGCAGGTTTGAACTGCAGGTTTGGAAGTTGGTAGTGGGGTCATTGAGCCATAAGGGCACTTTCAGTAAATGCTAGCTAGCATTAATAACCTTGTCATGAAAGACTGTGTGGCTTCTCATCAATGAGTTGTGGAGGAAGAAAGAAATTTGCAATTGAAATGGAAGCCCCAGAGACCCTAGGATACAACTAGACTTTATGGACTGGCTTGGAGAAGCACATGGAAAAAGCAAGATTTAACAGAGAGTGCAGTGGCAAACATCATGAAAGAAGTAGCACAAGGGGGCTCTGAGTGGCAGCAGCCAGCAGTGGTGAAGCAGAGGAGTATCTGTGGTAACGGGCACAGTGGCAGAGATCTTTAGTGGGATGGTGGAGTGTTTGAGACAGTGACAGGCTATGTCCAAGCAAGCATGCGTACCATGGTCCAGAGTGAGATTGGAGACTATAGCACAAAGGAATTCAGTGGGAGACTGTCTCCAACAGGTGTATGCTCAATCCGCACCTATTCCTTTGTTTGGAGAGCACCTATTGGACCACTTCCTCTTATAAGGATTCTTGAGGAGGAGAAGAGAGATCCCTATTGGAAAGAAGGAAAGGACTTCAGAAAAATATATTTTTAATGTGTTCTTAAATGTACCCCACATTTGGAAAGAATGGAGGGACCTCCAGGTAGCACATGCTAAGTATTAAATAATGCAATGAACCCTCTAACAGAAGGATCAAATCGGAGACCAGCAGACAGAACAGACTTGCCTACACCCACCAAAAGGTTAAAGTGAACTGACCCAGAAAACTGACCCAGGAAACACATGGGAAAAAATTCTGCTATGACTATTGGTAATGACAAAATTGAATTTTCTTGAAAATATCTTTATTTTAGTGCTTTCACTTACAAGTGTGTGTACCTCTATTCTGGGTGCTGTATAAGGAAACAATGTTAAATTAGCCTTCAATGTCTCATTCTTTACAAATCAAGACTCTACTACTGGTATTTTCAATCACTCACACTTTATTGTGACTTCTCTGTATATTTAGTTCTTTAAGATTCAGTGAAGAGATGGCATGCACGTTGAAAAATCGCATATTCATTCTTCAGGGGCCATACTTTCCAAATGGTTGGCGCACATGAGAAAACAAACCACAAATCACTGATGATTGTTATGGAAATATATATGCAGATCATTACAATGCAGCAATCTGTGTATACAATAATCAAAGAGAACGTGGTTATGCATGCATGCATTTTTGTTTTGTTTTTACATTTACACTATGATGTAAAACTCCCATGATAGAAAATAGTGCCAAAGGAACCTGTAGTCTTAGCTCTTTGTGATAGTTGGTACAGATTTATAAAAGCTACATTTCTGGACTCGGTCAATCCTGTCAGGTGGTTTCGAGTCATGTCCTGCTTATAGTGACCCCATGTGCAACACAGTGACACCGTGTCCAACATCGCAACGTTCTCTCAGTTGTGCTTGAGGCTCTTATTGCAGTCACAGTGTCCACTTGCCCCCTGGAGGGTTTTCTTTTTCCTGCTGACCCTCTGCTTTCCCTTCTTTGATATCCCTCTGCAGGGCTGGTCCTTCTTCATAACATGTCTGAAGGATACATGACAAAGTCATGTGATTTCCCTCCCCCCCCAAAATATTATGGTAATAGACACATATTTTAAAAGTATTTACAGCATAATCACTTTTAAATGTAAGATTAATTCCATTCACCATGTTGCATAGCCATCACTGCTATTCATTAAAAATTGATCCTTAAGCCTAAGATCCTTGTGAACTCTAGTGCTCCATTCTCCCTGCCACTCTATCCTCCCACTCCTCAGTTCCTGGAAACCACTAGCAAATTTTGGCTGCTATGCATTTGCCTATCCTAAATATTTCATGTAAGTAGAATCATCAATATTTATCTTTTCATTAAGGGCTTTGCATTTGGAGATCTATAATTATCAACCAGGGATTTTGTTAAGTTATACATTCTGATTCCGTATATCTGTGATGTCAACGTACATCCTCAGCTCTTTGTAGTTCTGCTTCTGTTTCTAGCATTGTACTCAGCACTGCTTCCAAATTTCATTCATGCAGTAACGTCGATCATGGTGTCTTCTCAAGGTTCTATTGTAGTATAGATTGCATTTTATTTATTCATCCATCTGGCTATAGGCACTTGGGTTTTTTCCACTTTGGGCCATGTGAATATTGTGATGACAAACATTGAAGTCCAACAGTTTTTCTTAAAGTGGGTGATTCCTTCCCCTGGGAACGACTAGTTTGCACACACACACACACCCGCCCCCCGGGAACAATCCATGGGACTGGAGCTGCAAAAGCAGATGCCTACTCTTTATGCTAGATTATGGACCAGAGCATTATTGTTTGTTGCTATTCTATTTTTTCCCCAACAGCTTTTTTTTTTGTTTTTTTTTTGGTATCACTGTCCTCTGGTGGTAGGAGTAGGAGGCCCAGCCTTTGTTCCTGTGGAGCCGCTGCTGGAATTGAACCTCCATGCCAGTGGGCTGCAGTCCTGCGCACAACCACTACGCCACCGGGGATCAGCCCTCTGCAACAATTTTATTGGCACATAATCCACATATCATACAATTGAGTAATTCAAATTTTCAACCATATCAAGGGGAATTGTACAATCAGCACCACATCTATCTTAGAGCGAGCCCCTCCCACCCCCTGCATTGTTAAATCACCTTTAAAAGGAGTTGTGCAATCATGCTCAGTTCTAGTGCCCCCCTATATTCATTATTTAGTCCTGAAATCTCCTCTCTCCCTATTTCCCACCCCTGTACCCCCTGTAACACCTTGTATCAATGATTATCCTTGTATATCCATTCCTCCTGTGCTTATAGCTGGGGAACCCAACAGAAAACAAAGAAAAAGCAATTAAAGAATATCCTGGTTATATTTCTTCCCAGACATGTTTCTTGGAGCAGTCCATATATATTTAACATTCCTCACCAGCACTCCAGTTCAATTATTCTCAGGTCTTCTGCTGTAATTGCCCAGCTTTCCCATGTACATGGGTTTACTGTAAATACTTCAACTTGTGTCAGTCCTACCTTGTTCTCAAAATTTTACCTTTCCTCTTTAACAGTTTAGAAGAGATTACTTGCAGAGCATTTGCTTGGTGCCATATGTCATTTAATTTTCTGACTGTTGTAGTCATGCACATTGATGGAATCCTTGATGGCTTAAAACTGTCCTCTACTTTCTGGTGTTGTCTATTATCCTGGGTGTGAGGATTTTTGTTGTCTTTATAGTGTGTCACAATCCATTCTGAAATCTGTTGTCTCTGATCATCCTTGGTAAGTGCTTCATGTTTTCTTCACTTGGAGCCATGAGGTGGTGTCATCTGAATGTCTCCTTTGTGAATGAACCTTCGTCCCAGCATGATTCCCATTTCTCCATGTAGTTCAGCATCTCAATTATTTGGTCATCCTACAAATTGAATGGTGAGACAATACAGCTTCGATGCTCACGTACATTGAATGTTCTGTTTGAAGGACTGTGGCTTCAACCTATGTGTAAGTTCTATACGAGTACAATGAAATGCTCTGGAATCCTAATTTCTCACAATATTATCCACAATTTGTTAAGATACTGTGTTAGTTTGGTAGACTAGAGAAACAAATCCATAAACCTGCATATGTATATAAGGGAGAGGTTTATGTATAAGAGGAATGGAACATTGAGAAAAAAATCCCAACCCAGGTCAATCTAAGTCCACAAGTCTGATATTAGCCTGTAAGTTTGATACCAGTCCATATGTCCTCTTCAGACTCATGGAGCACATGCAATAACACCAGGACAATCACAGACCAGTGAGTACAGAGTCTTGTGTATAGTGGTGGTAGAAGTATCTCAGCACTGACAGGGACCTCTCTGTGCCTTCTCAAGCAGCTCAACACTGGCAGAGGTCTGCTGGTTCTAGCAAGGTAAGCCAATGGGACTTCTCCTCTGGGATGTTTCACAGGAAATCAGCTTTGTGTCTTGTCAGTAGAGCATCTCTCAGGGACTGAGTCGTGGGTCTCTCACCTCCAAGGGGGAAATATGACCAGATTTCTCAGCAGGAAGTCATGTCCATGTCTAGGTCTCATTAGTTATCTCCAGATTGATAGGTTAGACTCCACCCCTACACTCTTAATCCTGACATTGACACCAGATTAATGACTACTACAGATACAGAGTTAAATTCTTTGAAAAGTTAGAAAACCACAAACAAACATCTTTTTGGTATTTAGAACCTTCAACCAAGTGCTTACTGACAGTAGCAATGGTAACCCTCATCTCCATCCTGTCTGGCAGCCCACCACTGATGAACTGCTGTAGTCAGTATTTTTAAAATTATATTCAGCAAAGATTTACTTGATGAGATATTAATGAGATTCCTCTATAATTTCTCTTCAAATCAAATGACCAGTCTCCCAAAAACCTTGGCATAGTTAAATGAATAGCTTCAGTTTTGCATCATTGAGTTCAAACATTTCACTGGCAATTTCTTCCATTTTTGGAGTCTCGTGACTCGAACCTCTTCTGTTAGTATTGCTGGTGTTTGATTGCATCTTCCCTTTAGAAATGGTTAAATGTCAAACATTCAAACATTCAACCGTAATTCTTTGAATTCCTTCCATCTTCTTTGATGTATCCTAATTTGTTCATTATTTTGCATATAGAAATTTTCAATATTGTAACTGAAGAATTAAATTTTTCTTCAGTTCTTTCAGTTGAAGAAAGGTTGAGTGCATTCTTCCAGTTTGGTTTTATAAATCCAGGTCTTTGTACAGCTCAGTATAATACTTCTTTTTGAACCTCCCTTTCTTTGATCATTCTTACAGTCTTACATTCCACATCTCTGTGCTCTATAGCAAATTTCTGAGTCTTTTCTTACATGCAGTGCCTTAGACTGAAAAGAAAACTTCCTGAGGCTAATATATTCTATATTTACATATAATGTACAGAGAAATTTTGATCAAGAAATGGCTCACACAGTTATAGAAGTAGGCTGGTATTCATCAACAGGTGAAGCGACATCCTCTTACAGAGGGGTTGCAGGGAGGAGATGAGCCAGTTAAGGTACAGTGTAGTAAAAATGAAATACACAACTTTTATCTTATTCCAAAATGTTTCCTCCTACCCACTATTAAGATCCCAATTCTACCAGACAAATCCAGCTAGATCAGGGGATATACACTGAAGTCCGAAATATGGGGAGTTTAGGATAGATGATCCCTCAGGACTAGTGGTGGGTACTGGAAGGGTGGAGGGATGGTGGAATAGAAAGGGGGAGCCAATTTCAGGGAACTGATCTACCTACAACCTCCTCTCTGGGGTGCAGACAATGGGGAAGTGAGTGAAGGGACACAATGGACAGTGTACAATATGAAAATGTAACAGCTATTTGTAAATTATTAAGGAAGGCTTCATGGGAGAGGGGGGAGGGAAGGGAAATATGGGGAGCTGGTCCTGGGGGCCTTAGTGGAGGGAGGATGTTTTTGAGAGTGATGATGGCAACAAGTGTGCAAATGTGGCCTGCATACAATTGATGTATGTATGAATCATGATGGGAGTTTAATAAGCCTCCAATAAGATGATTTTTTTTAAAAGAAGAGGAAAGAAGCGCGTATACCAAGGGCTCAAGTAGAAGATATTTGGAAATGAATATGGCAACATGTGTGCAAGTATGCTTGATACAAATGATGTATTGAATGTTATAAGAGCTGTAAGAGTCCCCAATAAAATCATTGAAAAAAAAGTAGACTGGTACCAATCTAGGGAGGTCCCAAGACTGTGGGTCAGTTGTTTAGCTACAGGCTTCCAAGAGGAGTAGGTTTAGGAGCTAACGAACACAAAGTCCACAGCATGGCCGCTGCCTGATGGCTACAGAGATGGATGAATCCAAGGTCCACATCAGTTGACAGATCCAATGGCAGTCCAGTCGCTGTTAGTTCTCAGAATCAATGGGCAATATGGCTGGCCACTGGGTCAAGTTCAAGAAGAGAGGAGGTTGAAGAGCCCACCCAGCAAAATGCAAACAGATTTTCTCAGAGTTCACTTAGATAAGAAGTACGAGATGCCGCTACTTAAACTTCTTTCAATTGCATCAGGACTGTGACCTGAATACGGGTGGGATTCTACTCCACCTTAACCTCCTTACAACGGATTGGCTGCTCACCACAGATCCTGTTGTACAGTTGATAGCATCATGTTAGGTCACATATTGTGAGGTTGTTAGGCCTTCACTACCAAACCACTGACAATCCTAGCCCAACAAAACTAACACAGATACCAACTAATTACTTCCATTTTTTTGTCTTCCCTGACTTTGGTGTTTATTTTTAATGACCTTTAGTTTTCTTCATGTGTAATTTCTTAATGTTTTCTCACTACTTCTCGGACCTTCAGTGATTAGTATACAACATGTCAAATCAATTCTCGAAATGTTGCCTGAATTAAACGGGATGTATTCAAAGTCATATTTTTATCCTCAAGGACTTGTTTCAATTTTCTTCGAGGTCAATCTGAGCTTCATATAAGCAATTGATGGTTTGTTTCACCTTGTGTTCCATGAGGTGAAGTTCATATCTACAGTCATTTGTACTTTGTTGGGAAAATATATTTGCAACATGTAAGTCAGTGGTCTTGTAAAATCCTGTCAAGTCACTTCCACCCTCATTTTTCTCACTGAGGACTTTTCTTCGTTTCTTATTGAGGACTTTTCCAAATATAAGCTCTATTTATTGGTTTCCAGTTTTCATATTTCAATCACCAATAAGTATTAATACATCTTGAATAGATGCTTTATCAGTTTCAGACTGCAGGAGCGGGTGGGTAGAATTCTCAATTTAGTCATCATTGTTTACCTTTGTGGTCTTAACTTTGATTAATTGTCATATTAACTGGTTTTCTTGGTAGTCATACTGACTTTATGTTCTTTTCAGTTGTACTTTTTATCTTTTTTTTTTTTTGAGCCACTCAAATCACTATTTAGGAATTAG
>PVJH01001045.1:131593-239300 GCA_004026705.1 Nesogale talazaci
AAAAAAAAAAAAAAAAAAAAAAGAAACCTTGTATATATTTACACAACTGATCTTAATAAACAAGAGCAATACCAATATCTTGCTAAACCTTCCATATATATGGTTCTTTATGACAGAAAATATACTCCATTCCTCTTCAAGAGGACCTAATTGCAAGCTAATTATCATATACTTTAAAATAATATTCTCCTATATTATAAAATAGCCCTCATATCTGAATTTACATCTTTTCTTTTGTTTCCATGTTTTCTAATGCCCTACACCTTATCTTCTGGGTCATATTTGTGAGATGCTTACCTATTTTGCAAATCTCATCCAAAGATTCAAATACTATATTCTAATTATTTTATCTTCAGTTTTCCCAGTCATTTTTCATACCTTTATCTTTTTCCTCGTTAATTTTGGTGATTGTTTTCATCTTTTCATTACAAATTTTTGAATTAATCCCTTATCGATTTAATTTGATTTAATTTGTTTACTTTTTAAGTAAACTTGTTGGTTTTCAGCATTGTCTCTCTCTAAAGCTTTGGTTTATCATGTAAGTAAAAATCAATAACTGACACGAACCAATCTGAATTCCTAATGATCTCAAAGAATAGAGAACTGTCCTAGTCCTCTAGTTCAGTCCTCTAGTTTCTGTAGCTGCACTTATTTATGAAAGCCTGTGGCGTTTCCTTCTGGTTACAACCCCATCCTTTCAGTTAGAAGCCCAAGGCTGAACCTACTGCACCACGGATCCTAATTATTGTACAGTGAAATTCTGACTCTGCATGAAATGCACTTAACAAAGTTCTTACCATATTTAAGTTCTTAAAAAATGTTAGCTTTTCTTTCTTATACTTATTGGTATTTCCTCATCTATCATTGTAATCTGTGTTTCTTCCTTGGATCAGTATTTATTTAGGAATGAGTTTTAAAATGTTTATCTTTTTAGAATATTCTGCTTAAACTTTAAGGAATAATTATAGGATTTTTATTGTCTTACAGAAGTGTATTATGAAAAATTTCCTCTTTAAAAAAGTTAGTTTCATTTTCTTTTATCTGTCCTAAGATATTACCACATTTCAGTGAGTTCTTGGATCTTGTGTGTGAAAGATGTTAATTTTAATACATATTAAAGTTTCAAGGTCCTTATTCATATTTCTTTAATTGAATTGATTTTTTTTATGGATTGGGCTGCATCGAGGCTTACTTCTATAATTTTCTTAGAAAATTTCTTATATTTACATGAACTTATACCCTTTACCTTATAATTCTTTGTTATTTGACACATACATTGCATGCAAACACTGATTATATTGAATCCTTCTTTTATAATGAAAATATAGCAGCATTCCTTGCCCTGTTAATAGTTCTTATCTTCAATTCTACTTGGTTGATATGAATATCGTCACTTCTGTTGTCTTTTTGTTTGCATTTTACAGATATATCTTTGCCTATCCTTTATTTATAACCTTTCCAAACCATCTTGTTTTTAACGTTGTCGCTTGTAAACAGCATATTGTTGAATGTTGTTTTCTACTCCAATCTGAGAGTCTTTGCCTTTTAATTGGGGAGTTCAACACATTTACATACATTGTCATAACTGATATGTTTGGTCTTACTTCTGTCATCTTGTTTTATGGATTCTATTTTCTGTGCTCCCTTGCCATTTTCTGTGTTTCCTCTCGATATTTGCACCATATTTTGTTTGCTTTTGTCTTTTGAAAGGATTAAAAAGAGAGTGCTTCTGTTTTAAATTGTATGAATTATATCTTTAAGTTTATCTTATAACAAATTTAAACCAACACTTCTCTAATTATGAAACTGAAAAGATAACTAGTCATAACTCAACATACCATGTTTCTACCCACCCCTCACTGTCATCAAAATTCTTGTTCCTGGACATACACTGGTCACTCAACTTTTACTTTTAGTACGAATTTTTAATGAGAGGTTGGAAAGGGGCCTATCAAGAGCTTCATTCATACCATTAATGTTCAATTTTCCTGATAAGCATCTTCTCACTTTGTAAAATTGGAAGACAGAATTGAAATGAGTCAGCACCTAGTTAATCAGTTGCATGAAACTGGTTAATCAGTTGCATGCAACTGGAAACTGAACTGCAGCTATACTATCTTGTCATCACTGCTCAAACTCATCAAGCTCTTTGCCATCTTTGAGTCTCGAGACTGTTACAACCTTAGAACACAATTTCTTAACCAACCAAACTAAACTTACAGACCCAGACTCTCTTTTCTCCATAGTATTTATGAAAATGTTAATCCTCTATTATCTTATTTGTTCACTTGTCTATCATCTACCACTTTAGTCCGTACATAAGCTCAGTAAGGACAAGAATCATGCCAACATTATTCTGTACCCTAGACCAGGGCTTGGCAAGCGTTGACTCTTGAGCCATGTGTGGTCTGCTGGTAAGTGATATAACCTTGAAAATGAAAATGAAACATTTATATTATTACTTTAAAATTTCCTTGCTAAGCCCCGGTGGCGTAGTGGTTGAGTGCAGGATTGCGGTCCACAGGCTTGGCAGTTCAAATCCAGCAGCGGCTCTCCAGGAGCAAGGCTGGGTAGCTCCCATGACCACCAGAGGGCAGTGATGCCCCCCAGAAAGCAAATAAAAAATAAAATTTCCTTATTTGCAAAATGTATATTCATGGATCTTGAATAATTTTTAAGTTGTTGTAAAGAACAGGATTGACTCTCCCTCTCATAAGTTTGCCCACTCCTGCCCTAAACCTAGCATAAATGAATAAATAAGGGCAAAATGTGACAGTGCGAGAGTCCTTTTTACTTAGAACAAGTCACTTTTCAACAACAAAGTTTTGCTGAAGTCAAATAACCCTGACTCCTTCTCTCATCTAAGATCTCGCCTAAGAATCCTATGCTACACAGTACCCACTCCCAAGTATTTCTTGGAAAATTAGAAAATTCATACATTTTGGCACAGGGTTTAACAGTTGCAATATTCCCTATGTCAGACACTCATCAATTATTGCCTGATATCTAGGAATAATTTTTTTATTCATGGTGACTGGAAATCTATGGTTTCTTGAAGATAGTCTCAAGGAGCTAACCCATTTATGAAGCATTATGGTTTCTTTCTGCTCATTACTGATACAGTCCTTCTGGAGTCTGTATTGCAAAGAACAGCATGCTCTTCACTGCAGTGTGAAGATTCTTCTACTTCCTAACAGGCTTTGTGCTGGCCCAACCTCAATGCTTAGAGTTAGCCCAAATGCCCCAGAGCCTTAGGAAAAGAGTTCTTACATTCTAAGATTAACTGAGGAACCACTTAGTAGTTTGAGGATAGAGACGTCACCATACTGATATTTCCATTTCCCATCTCTATCTAGAGATTAAATATAATAAAATATCCTATCATTCCTAAATCACAGGAAGATCAACTACAATCTCCGTCCCTTGTTTACCAATTTTTCTAATGGACAAAGTTAGGTCTAAGAGGAGGTATTTAGCATATACTTGAGAGATAAGAATTCACACCAATTACAAAATAATTACTTATGCAACATTCCCCCCACCCCTCTTTGTTTCTCTAAACAATCTCTTAGTCTCATTTGAGCCACGACTTCATCTTTCAAGGTAGAGTATAAGGAAAACAAAAATGCTATGATTTGTGACAGTGAATAATGAGTCAAACAAAAATAATTGAAAACAGGCAATACAATGAAAGCACCAACTATTTGTAAATAGGTCATTGAGAGAAATGTAATCTTCATTTTCTTATGAATCTACTCCTATAGCTACAGTCCACCAGCTGGAGAGAGAGCTATAATCTGTACTGACCCAGGGACTTAGAAAATTATAGCCAAAGTCTCATGACAGCAGCACTTAAAGATCTCTTTTGAGTTCATTTCATTCTCTGTTCCCACACTTCCTTAGCAAGGACATTCATTTTCTCTTACACTAGACAATTCATGCTGATAATTTATACTTCTATAGTGGAGTCTATGACAAGGAGGTCTTGAATATATTTATACCTTTCCCTCAGGAACCAAGCAAGTGAGAGCTTTCCTGTCTTATTAAATAGTCATTAGCCAGCACTTGATAAAGAATAAACTTTTCTTCTTTTTAAAATTTTTTGTTATGAATTTGGTGAATGTCTGCAAAGCAAATCAGTTTTTCATTCAACAATGCACACATTTTGTTTCACATCATTCTTTTAAATCCCCACAATGTCGCACTTCCTATCTGTGTTTCCCATTTCCATTGCTACTTCTTCCTGAACCTTTCCTACCTTCTAAACTGTCCTTGTGCAAATAGTGCCCCTTTGACCTTAATGACTGATTATTCCCAAGAGTGTGTGCCTCTCGATTATTATTCTTCATCTTATAGCTCCTTCCATTATTTGGCTAATTATCCCTGGTGGTGCCATGGGTAATTTTTCACTAGTTAAGGGCAAGGAGAACACTTCAAACCTGCAAACTACTCTTCAAGGAGCAAGATGAGGCTCTTTGCTCCCATAAAATTTACAATCTCAGAAACAATTATGATCTGATATATTTTTCTATTCTTTGATTTTTTTCGTCCATTTTTGTCTTTAGGTCTAGGGTATGTATCTTGTAAACAGCATGTTGATGACTTGTATTTACTTATCCAGTCTGTTACTCATTGGCTCTTCACTGTCACATTTAATCTATTTACATTAAATGTCATTGTAGATCATTGCGAACTATCTACAATAAAGGCTTTCATTGCATTTGTGATACTGCTAATTATTTTGTCCCATTTAACTTTATATGCCGAACACATTTATCTTATGTATTTTCATAATTTCTTTTATTGTGGTGGTTTAATGTATACTGAACCTTTATGATTTTCCTCTTTTCTATTTTGTGAGGTTCATTGCTTATTTTTGAAGCTGCTCTGTCATTTATTAACTTTCTCACAAGTTTAAATTAGACAAGTGTCATGACTTCCTCTCCATTTGAACATTCTGTAAATATACTATTCCTAAAGTTAGTTTGTGATATTTTTGTTAGATAATCTCTGCTTTCCTATTATCAGTCTCATAAGTTTATTTTTGCAGTGTAGTGAATTGTTTAATATGTAACTTCTAGTTATAGCCTTCGTTATCCCAACCAAATGAGTTTTGTTTTTCTAGTAGATCTGGAAAAGGAGGTAAGAAATGGATTCGATTAGATGACTAAGTAATGAATAATTTTAACAGGGTGAATTGTGGTCTCTATCCTGCAAACAATGAACTGCTTCAGAAGTTGTTGGTTTCTAACTATCAGCCAAAAAGAAGTGTCAGGTTGTGGGTACCAATATCCCTGCATATTGCACGTCCAGGGTGCAGAAGACGGAAAGGAGCAGCAGCAAGAGAAGCTGGAGCCAGAATATGAGACAGAGTGGCAGAATTCTCAGCCCATAGAGAAAGTAAAGGGGAGGGCAGTGCTTTGGGGAAGGAGCTTGGCTTGGGGATGTGGGGTCTCTAAACTTATTTGGGCAATCTAGGTATGCCGGCCCATGGAGATAGAATTGAATGTTTGTGGTAGAGTGAAGTACCCTTGGGATATTTATTGGTAGTCCCAAGAATTTTGTACCATTGCCTGAGCAAAGCAGAGGTCAGACCAAGAAAGACACTTAGAGCCAAATATAGGCCTGTTTGTGGGCACAGCAGAGAAGAAACTGTCCTGACTGAACAACTGTATCCAGAGCATGTATCACCTGAATTATAATATGTTAACTCCCCTAAGAAGCTGTGCAATCATGAGCATCATCTGTGAGTTCTGTGTGGTAACTATAACAAATGAACAAACTCAACAGAACCAGAGAATGAGGAACATAAGAATGCCATGGGAGGAACAGTCAGTGTCAGATTAGGATGGTGAAGGAGGGAGAGGAGAAGCATGATCGAGCTGATTTCTGTGGTCATCAGTCTCGTGAGCTGGAAGAGGTCAGATGGGCTACCATGTCTTTCCTAAGATTTACTTTGAATAATTTACATGTGGTTGACTTCTGGATAGTTTTGCACATGTGTTGATCTTAGATTGTGGTCTTCTATTGTTTGTTCTTTATCCAAATAATTCTTACTATATCTTATAAGATCAGTCTTAAAAATATTAAATATATATATAAATATATTCCTTCAATTTCAGTATATCTTTAAATGTTCCAATTTCACAGTCATCTTTGAGGGACATATGATTTCTAGTTGGCATTTGTTTATCATTATATCAGCATATTTATTTGTCATTAATTTCCTTCTTCTTTGTATGTTGTTTTGCTGAAAAATCAGAGCTTAGTCCTATTACTGTCCTTTGTAGTAACCTTTCATTTTCCCCAGATGCTCTTAATATTCAATCCTTGACTTTGGTTTTTGAAAATTGGTTTTGGTTATGTCCAGGTGATCTTCTTTCTGTATTTGACATCTTTGAGGTTCTTTCAGATATTTGAAGGCACATGTTCTTTTCTTTCATCATGTTAGGCTGATTATTTCAATTGATTTTTGACAAAAAAAAGTATTAGTTTTGTTGTGTCTTGGTTTCTTCTGGAATCTCTATCAGGTGTGATTTATTCATATGGGTGCCCACAAAGTTCTGAAACTTTCTTCTTCATTTTTGTTCTTTTATCTTATTGTTATTCTCGTGACTTAGGCTGTATTCTCAGTTCCACTTATTCTGTCTACAAATGCTCCATTGCTCTTTCGATGTGCTCTCTACGTGTGAAATCTTAATATTGATCTTCAGGATGTACATTTTCTGTTTTTGTATGTGTTACATTTTTTCACTCATTTTTGCCAGCTTGTTCTTGAATTATTTCCTTTATTTCCTCTCAAGGGTGTGTGTTAGCTGATGTTTGTCTTTGTTTTTCTTGATCTTTCTTTAAATAAATGTAAAGTAACTAATTATCATTCTTTCATGTCATTCTTTCCTCTGGAATGTCTTCTAATTCTGCGGCTTGGTCATTTTTTTTTTTGACCCACTCTAGCCCCCTTCTTTATGTAACATGAGGTTGTCTTTTGCCTTACAGAGATTGTGGTCTTGCTGTATCTGCATTTAATTAATGAGTGTACACTGGTATGTTTTGTCCAGATTTTAAAAGAAAAAATTTATTTTGATAGATCTCAATGGGGTCAGCAGACTGCTCTTCTCACTCACTGGACAGTACTTAAATGCACTCACCTCACCCTCTGTTTGGGTGCGATAGAGGATGTGAGTTTGGGTTTCACTCAGTACCTAGGAGGTAATTGAGGCTCGCTTGGACTGGTGCTGGCCATCATCTATCGTCGACCAGGTGGTGGTAGCACTTACTCAGTGAGTTGTGCTGCAGCAGTTTGGGCTACGTAGTCTGGGAATAGTTGCTGTCTCCCACCAGGTAAGACAGAATGAAAGGAAAGAAACTAAACAAATAATTAAAAATAAAATCATAAAGGAAAAATAAAAATAAAATAGCACCTGTGAAGGTGAAAAAAGAAAAATGTGATAAAAATAGAAAATAAAGGGGAAATAGGAAAAAAGAAAGGCACAAATAGAAGAATGAAAGCAGAAGCGTGGCCAAGGAAGGGAGCATAAAAGAAATATGGATGGGGCAGCTGAGGAGAAGAGCTCCTGCTTGCTTAGGATGAGGGGGAAGGCCAGGATACCTCGCCGAGGATGGAGTTCCTGCTGGCCAAGAAGGCAGCTGGCTGCCAGTGACCCAGTCTGGCATGAAGTTGGCTTTAGACAGAGGGGCTGGTCTGCCACGGCCTTGTTTACCTGAACTAGTGAAAACTGCATTTCTTAAATCACTCAGTGGCCTGAAGCTGGTACCCAATTCATGGTGCTTGTTTCTCAACCTCATTCAGAACAAGGACTGGCTGGGAGTGTTCCTGGCTGCTGGTGGGTGAGGCTGAGCGTGGCCTGACTTCTGGCTACCAGGAGTGTGTGGGGTATCAGGGAAAAGTCTACCTCCCTGGTCACCAGTGTGGGTGCTGGTCCAGTGTCGAGCAAGCAGAGCTGACTAGCAGATTCTTTCCCAAATTAGACTACAGGTGTTTAAAAAAAATCAACATAATGATTCACCACATTGTGTCCTTTCATTTTTTTTCAAAGACACCATGGCATTGCAGTCACACAAACAAAAAGGTGAACTCCAAGGGGGGAGGTGCTTTATCAGAACCAGACCCTGGAAGTGACATCAAGAGAGTCATTTCTCCTTCTGAGGCCTCACCCAAATCAGAGAAAGTTGAATTAGAGGATCTCAGAGTTTCTATGAGGTCAATTTATACATAGGGATCTAGGTAGGTATGACATGCCTAAAGCGACAGTGATGTCTATATCTGCTAAGCGTCAGTATGTCTACCATCACCTTCTCCTCTGCCAGAAATATGGCACGGAAGCAGAAAGAGATGATTTCTTCAGCTGGGAACTAAGAGGGAAGGTGACAAAGAACAGAGCTACAGACAACCTGAGACTGACACTAACCAAATGAACACCACATCTTTGCAGTTTCTACCAGAGCAAGACCTAAGAAAGTTGATTAAATATAAGAATTTCATGATAATTGAATATCAGATCAAGATCAAACTTTAAAACATAAAATCTAAGGTGAAGTTTCATAAAAAATGCTCATGTAAAATAATTTGCAGTCAATTTCTAATGTGACATTATTATAATGGACTTTATTATTATTATTATTATTATTGACTTTATGCCTGCAGCTAGGAAACAATTTGGGAGGGCCAGACTCTACTCCTCTAATAGGCAGGAGTAGCCAGCAGGCCTGAAGTTAAGACAGGCGATGAAAAAGACGATGAACCGAGTCCTATCTTGTCTTTACTTGAGCGCAGCTTTAGACTATGAGAGGGGGTGATTTCAGCAACCATCTTTTGTTTCCTTTGAAGTACAGTCTTCAAAGAGAGACAAACACCTCTATCAAGACCATTCCTCTGTTTCCTGAGGGGTCTGTGGTAGTTGCATGAAGATTTGCTTTCACATTCAGATATCTGTGGTTTCTGTCTCTGGACCCTGCATTTGACTCACCTCAGCCTGACCTGGTTTGAGACTTACCAGCACCCTTAACCATGTGGCAACTTTTCTAAAAGTTAAGAGAGTTTCTGTGATGTGTCACAGCGAGTCAAAGAACTCAGGGACATGAGGGAATACACTCAGGAGATGAGTGGAAGGAAACTGGAGAGAAATCACGTCTTGGAAGAGTTGGACATTGAAACATCATTACTTTTCAGCTCATTGGGACCACTTGCATTCATTTCCTCTAAAAGAAATTGTTGACACACAAATTATGACAAAATGTAAATATACTAACAAATGAAAAAAAATACATGACATTTGTAATTTAAAAGTTCACTTACATGCATGCATAAAATTTTCCTTGTGATTTCTGCCTTGAATCCTGGAAGAACTTTTCCAAGTAAGCGTCAAAACATTTTCTAAATTGCTATTGATCATTAGAATATTACAAGATAATATCGCCACCCTTATATATTCGACAGTTCTCCTTAGCAATTCATTTTTTCAAAACACAGTCCAGGGTTAAGTCTTCTCCAGAAGTAATGTACATAATCTCTTAGCTGCTGCTTTATTATTGTCATTTTTAGGGCTGGCTGAAAAAGCTGCCATGTACGTGACATTCCCACTGCTCCATCCATGGGAAAAACAACATACATTGGCTACCTCTTCTCCTTGCTCCCCTTAGGCGAGAAAACCTGAAAGTAAATCCTCTGTTGTCTGTGGCAATCATTTAGCGTCCTGAGTGTGCATCGGGAACTTCATCAGTGCACCGTTTTGTCCTTTGCTCACAGTCTCTCCTGTCTTGGAATCGATGGGATGTTGCCAGAGTTTCTGAGTAGTAGCCATATGAGGCCATACGAGCCAGTTTTTCACATCACAATCTGACTGATGGTGGTGTCTGTGTTAGTCTGGGCTGACTCGAGAGACAAAGCCAGAGAAATGTGTGTAAGAGTGTTTTATATACACATTTTATAGTAAGAAAACATCCTAATCCAGTCCAGATCGAGCCCATATATCCAATGCCAGTTTATAAAGACTTCTTCACATTCATGCAACACTTGCAATGATGCCGAATGCAGGATCACAGGACAGTGAGTGAAAAGTCTTATAGATCCAGAGGCAGTGGCAGCAGCTCAGCAATGGTTCCTCTAGCTCCCAGGCTCTGGTTCCATCGGTGTGTCTCCAGGTGGCTTGTCAATAGGAATGTCTCCCAAGGAGACGAAGCAGAGTGACTGTAGCTGGCCTCCAGTGAGCTCTTTATCTCCATTAAGTCTCCAAATGAGGTCATCAAAAGGTAACCTGATTGACAGGCTAGATGAAACCCCTTCCTCAAGTTGAGAGTAGATTATGTAGCTGCCTCAGTGTCTCAGGCAAACATTCTTCTCGCAATGAGGACACATAAATGGTAAAACTTATACAAGCGCTTTTTCAGTACGGTCTCTGAATGAGCAAGAAGTGAAAGATGTATATATGTATTTAGTTCCATTTTGTGTGCAGAACAGTCGTGTGACCCTGTTTCTGTGTTCAAGGCAAAATATTCCCGAGGCGCCATCACCCACAAATGGAAGAAGGTAATATTGCTGAAAATGCTCCAGTTGGCAGTGCTGCCCAACTCAGCCATTCCCTGTGGACCTGCCTCCCTGTGACTTCTTTTCATTCAGCTGCATCTTTCAGTTGGTATTTGATCTATTTCTTTATCCTTTCTCCAGGATTATCATCCATATTTGCATCATTTGGTCTCTCATGCCTTTGCTTTATAAAATATTGGTAGCCTGTGCAGTACAGGATTGCAGAAATTTTTCTCTTTTCTTGCCAGGGGTTGTTTGGATATTTATAAATGTATTCTCTGGCCATATAAATTATTAACTTAAAAAGCAGCCTACTACATTTGCTCAAACATTTAATTAACTCACCCCTAATGTGGTGGCTGGAACTGCTTCTCTCGGTGAGGCATGTGATGTTAGCTGGTATTGATTTTTTTGTGGGTGGGCCAGGCATACCCCACTCCTGTTTAGTCTATCAACTTACCAGAAGTGTAAGTAATTCTTTATAATGGCAAAGCAGTTTTATTCAACAAGGTGTTAGAGAAAAATCGTTTTTAGAAGCAAGGATTTTCCTTCATTACAAAATGAGGTAACTTTTTTTTAATACAGATTTTATTGGGGGCTCTTACAACATTTAATACACCACAGTAAGCATATTTGTACACATGTTGCCACATTCATCTACATTATCTACTTGAACCCCTCAGCATAAACTCCTCTTCCCTTCTTTTCTCTAGTTCTTTATTTTTTTAATTCTAACTCCCCATATTTCCCTTTTCCCCTACTTCTCCCCCATGAACTTCCAATAACTTACAAATTGTTATTACCTCTTCATATCTTATACTGTCTAATGTGTCACTTCACTTACCCCCCTATTGTCCTTACCCCAGAAAGGAGGTCACATGTAGATCTGAAAAAATTTGTTCCCCCTTTCTACTCCACCATCCCTCCACCCTCCCAGTGTCACCACTCCCCACTAGTCTCAAGGGATTATCTATCCTAAATTTCCACATTTTTGACTCCAATGTGCATCCCCTGGTCTAGCCAAATCTGTCTGGTAGAATTGGGACAATGATAGTCCGTGGGAGGAAACATTTGAGAACATTTCATTGCTACTGCACTGAAGCTATAATGGCTCACCCCCTTGCTACAATTCCTCTGTAAGAGGATGTCTCTTCACTTATTGATGGGCTTTGAATCCCCAATCTGAACTCCCCCTCCCTTATAATGATATATTTTTTAGGCTTTGATACTTGTACTGGATCCCTTTGACACCTCGTTGTCATACAGACTGTTGTGGGATTGTTGCATGTGGGATTGTTTCTTAGCTAGATGGTCACTTATTCACCCTGATGTCTTTAAAACCACAAGCGCACATCTTTTGATAGCCGGGCACAATCAGATTTCTTTACCACCTTTACTAATGCACATATTTGTCATCAGCAATCATATCAGGAAAGTGAGCATACAATATTATGATTATTAGTTCTTGAAACTTGATAATTGATCCCTTTGGTATCTCTTGGTCCCATAAGCTGGTGTAGTTCTTCCATGGGGGCTTTGTGGCTTCTGAGCTGAATGGCCGCTTGTTTACTTTCAAGCCTTTAAGACCCCAAATATACAGTTTTTGATAGCCGGGCACCATAAGCTTTCTTCACAACATTTGCTTATGCACACCTTTGTTTTCTGTGATCGTGTCAGGGAGCTGCGCATCGTGGAATGCCAATTTAATATAAAAATATATTCCTGCACTTAGGAAGTACCTGATTGAGGTCCAATGCCCATCTGGTGTCTTAATTTAAAGCCTATAAGTATATGCATATTGATCTATTTCCTCTTCCTCATATGAATATATGTGTCTATGTATATAACCTCTGTAAATACCCCTTACTCCCCAGTTCTTTTTTCTATTTCCCTATGCCTCCTCCCATCCCACCATCACACTCATTTGGGTTTCAATATTGTCTCTGTTACATAAGTCTTAATCAATCCCTATCAGACCTTCCACACCCACCCCATCACCGATCCTGAACCACATACTATTCCACCCTACATCCACCTTGGTACCATCAATCCCGTCGTCCTCAGCCCTAGACCACCCATCCATCCCACCCCATCTAGATGGATCTCTAGAGAAATAAAATACTCAAAAAAAGGGCATACTATAATGAAGCAAGCAAAGAAAAGAAAACAGTGGAAACACCAACAACAGAAAAACCCCAATATCCAGCATGTAGATGTACATGCAAGAATACAATAATAATAACAATATAAAATCCTACAAATAGTTTAAGGTCTGTTCGCTGACCTCCAGGAGTGTCTCCTGGTTGAGTAGGATGGGGTGTCACAAAGTGTATCTTTGATGCTCAATCTGGAGCTCCATGTTGTGTCACACACCCTTAGTCTTTTGGTGTGGTTGGGTCAGACAGAGTATAATCCTGACTCTCTGTCTCCATTTTTGACACCAAAATGTCTTGGGTCAGTGAGGGTAGCTGTATTGGGGCCAGTCCATATGGTTTTCTCATTGTATCGGCTGTTCTGAGTGGGAATATCATCCTGAAGGCTCAGTGGGCCAGGATGTACTTCATTATATCTCCCCCCCCCTTTGATTTATTCTCATGATGAGGTAACTTTTTAATAAAGGAGGTGTAATTCAAACATCTTTCTCTTAAAAAAATGTTTTTTCACCTGTCCACGGGGCATATTGATGACTGCTGTCCATTGACTGCTTCATTGCATTCACAGAAGGATGCAGCAGATAGGATACTCAGCAGAAAATATGGCAAGAGAAAAATATACCCTGGTGGTCTCCTTTGATAGAATGGACTAGTTAATGGATAACCAGATTATGTAAAGATGTAAACAACACCACGCATAAACATTTAGTGAAATATTAGTTAGGAAAATCCACATGAAATATAATATGCAGCTCAAACTATAGAGAATATCTGGTCAATATTTAAAAAAAAAACAATTTGCAGATGAAAAGAACAGCGTTCCAGAATGAAATGAATCACACAACCAGGCCATGGCAGAACTAATACTAGAATGAAAACAGGGTGAACCCTGCAATCTTTATCTTCCTTACTCTTGATTCAAGGTGAGGTAATGTTAAATGTATGCATAGCTGAGCAATTTTATTAGTGATAATAATAATATATGAAATAAAAAACAGTTGCTCTCAAGTGGGTCTGACTCACAGAGACCCCATGCAAGCAGAGTAGCACTGCATTGAACAAAGTGCTCAAAGGCTTTGGATCTTCCTAAGTAAGTCACCTCACCTTTTTTTAGCGGTGACCTTGGGAGGCTTTAGAGAGACCATTCTTTTTTTAGTCCTCAACTCTGTGAGCCTCACAGGAACCTTCGTTAGGTTTAGATATGCTATATCTGTAATACTTATAAGTAAAAAGCAGGATGTAATAATAAATCATAGAGACCTGAAAAATAAAAATATCGAAGGTGAGAAGTTAAAGACCTTGCAAAGCATGAAGACACTGTCCTGTCTCTGCCCTCTTCTGGGGGAACTCTTCTTCAGTTACAGGTAAGACACTTTGATGAAGAACCAAATTAGAGGCCAACTTTCCAAAAGAGAATTCTAATTTCATTAGCAAAGTCAAAATGACACCTTCCTTTCACCTGGGAAAATAAGTGTGAAGACCAAGACTTGTAAGTAGCAGTAGAAAAGAAAAGGATTCCTACTGTTTTGATGCTCCAAATAGCCACAGAATGCATTTCAGGAAACATCCCTCTCATAGAATGATGCAGACTTCTTTAAAAAAATTGGTTAATTCTATACCCCGAAGTAATTGTAGGAGTTATAATTTTTACTGAAATGCTTATATGAGTATATACATAAGTTCAGGGGGAAAATTAATAGACCTCCACCTGATTACAATAAAGCATCTAATTTGGAAAAGTGGTCATTTATATTAACAAGATTATATATTTCAATTTGATCATGAAACATGCTAGTTAATAACAAGGAAGAAAAAATAGAACTCTTTTTCTAAGTCTTAGACTATCTTTTTGCTCCAATGAATCCATATTTTCATTCTATGTGAGTTATAAAGATCTTGAAGGTTCTGGTCATTTCTGCGTCAGGACACGAAAGACAGTAACATAGTATTGCAGAAAGAGTGAAGAGTGATTTAAAAATTATTTATAGGTTATGATTGTTATAACATCAGTAATAGAATAAGCTGACATTCAATGACAAAATCAAGTTTAGGCATGCATTATACATAGACACCTACACTGTACACATGTTTTCTGATCATACATATTTGTTTTAATTCAGGCGCTATAATAAAGGAATTTTTCATATCATGACAGATAGTACTATGTTTAGATATGTACAAAATAGTGAAAGTATATAATTAATGAAGCTTGTTCTGGTAAATTTACATAGAATAGCAATCAGATACCATAATACCAAGCAACACTAATCTAAGTGTGTGAACTCTCAGTGGTGTTCTGAGTCTTAGTGGACAAAGCTCAATTCTGTTTATGACCTGCTAATGGGTAGCCTCTTCCTGAAAACTGAAGACAAGTTAAGGGATAATTATATTGGCAAAAGTTTCTTTTTGTGGTTGTTTTGTTTTCCTTAACTGTTTTATTGATTTGGGCCTTGTTTAAAGTGACCAAATTTTAATTGGAACATCATTTACCGGGGGTGTTCTTGATTAAAAATTTTTTCATGGAATGCAAAAATAGCATTGTAATACATTAATTTTAAAATGCCATGGGACATTGTTGAATTGTTAAATATTTGAATATTTTGCTTTTTTATTTATTTTTTCTTTTAAAAATCACTTTATTATTATTATTATTATTACTATATTATTATTATTATTAATGAGGGGGAATACAGATTGGGGACCCAAAGCCCATCAATAGGTGAGGTGACATCCTCTTGCAGAGGGGTTACAAGGAGGAGATGAGCCAGTTAAGATACAGGGTAGTAGCAATGAAATATGCAAGCTTCCTCTAGTTCCCATGCTGCCTCCCACCCACTATCATGACCCCAATTCTACCACATAAATCCAGCTAGACCGGGAGATGTACAGTGAAGTTGGAAACATGGGAAACTTAGGATAGATGATCCATCAAGACTAGCAATAGGAGTGGTAATACCAGGAGGGTGGAGGGATAGAGGAATGAAAAGGAGGAATCAACTTCAGGGATCTACACATAGCATCCTCTCTGGGACATGGACATCAGGGAAGCGAGTGTTGGGACACATTGTACAGTGTACAGTATGAAAAAAATAACAATTTGTAAATTACTAAGTGTTCAAGGGGAAGGCGGGGAGGAATGGTAATATAGGGAGCTGATACTGGGGGCCTGGAGGGAGGGAGAATGTTTTGAGAGTGATGATGGCAATGGGTGTGTAAATGTGGCTTGCATACAATTGATGTTGGTATGGATTGTGATGGGAGTTGTATGGGCCCCCAATAAAATGATTCATTTAAAAAGGGGGAGGAGAGGGGAAAGGGGAGCTTTTTTTTTTTTTTTTAAAGAGGAGCTTGTACCAAGAGCTCAAGTGGAAAATGTTTGGAAATGTATGTGGCAGCATGTGTGCAAATGTGCTTGATACTAATGATGTACTGAATATTGTAGTAGCTGCAAGAGCCCCCAATAAAATTATTTTAAAAAATCACTTTACTGGGGCCTCGTACACCTCTTATCACATTCCATACATATAGCTATTGTGTCAAGCCCATTTGTACATTTGTTGTCATCAGCATTCTCAAAACATTTTCTTTCTACTTGAGCCCTTGGTATCAGCTCCTCATTCCCCCCTTCACAAACCCTTGATAATTTACATATTTTTATTATTTTATCATTTCTTACATTGTCCAATGTCCCCTTTACCCGCTTTTCTATTGTCCATCCCCTAGGGAGGGGGTTATATGTAGATCCTTTTGATCAGTTGCCCCTTTTTACCAAACCTTTCCCTTACTCTCCTGGTTTTGTTACTCTCATTATTGATCCTGAGGGGTTTATCTGTCCTGGAGTCCCTGTGTTTCCAGTTCTTATATGTACCAGTGTACACGCTCTGGTCTAGCTGGATTTGTAAGTAGAAATGGGATCAAGATAATTGGGGGGAAGGAAGCATTGTAGAGGAAAACTCTGTTTCATCATTGATATACTGCACCTTGACTGGCTTGCTTTTTCCCTGTGACCCTGCTGTAAGGAGATGACCAGTTGCCTACAGATGGATTTAGGTCTCCACTCTGCAGTATCCCTCATTCACAATGGTATGTTTTCTTTCTTTGATGTCTGCTACACAATCGCTGTGACACTTCGTGATCACAGAGGCCAATGTGCTTCTTTCATGTGGGTTTGTTGCTTCCCAGCTAGATGACCACTTGTTTGTCTTGAAGCCTTTAAGACACCAGAGGCTTTATCTTTTAATAGCCAGGCATCTTATAGCTTTCTTCACCACATTTGCTTGTGTACTTGCTTTGTCTTCAGCCATTACATAGGGAGGTGAGCATCATGGAATGCCAAGTTAATTAAACAAAGTGTTCTTGTGTTGAGGGAGTACTTGAGGCCCAATGCCCAACTGCTACCTTAATATTAAACCTGTAAATATATGCATATATATCTATTTCCCCATCCTTATATATAAATCTATTTACATATGCACATGTCTGTGTTTGGACCTCCATAAATGCCCTTTGCCTCCTAGTTTTTCCTCTAATTCCTTTTGCTTCCCTCTTTTCCCACTGTCATGCTCAACCTTCATTTGGGTTTCAGCAATTCCTCTTGATGACATTGCTCTTGATCAACCCCCACCAGGCTTCCTATACCCTCCTCACCATTGATTGTGGATCGCTTGTTGTTCTCCTATCCCTGGGTATGTTAACACCCACTTCCTTTCCCCTACTTACTCCTCTGCCATGTCCTCCTAGAACTGTCCCATTGTTTTCTTCTCCAGATTGTTTATCCTGCCTATTTTATCCAGATAGATATGCAGAGATAATAATATGTACAAAAACAAGACAGAGCAAAGCAACGCACCAAAAGAAACCAAACCAAAGACAAAAAAAGAAAAAAATCTATAAATAGTTTAAGATCTGTTTATTGACCTTTGGGAATGTTGAGTTGAGTCTGATGTTGTGCTGTGCCCTGGCCCCAAAGTCTATTTTTGGTACTTCCTGGAGACTTCCTTGTTCTACTCCCCTGGCTATTCTGTTGCATGCCCTCAGTGCTTTGCCTCAATGGGATGGGGTCAGATCGGATACAATTCCCACACTGTGTTGTCAGTGTTGCCCCCCTTAGGACAGAGAGGGATGTCACGTCTTCTAGTGCGGCTGGCCATATGGTCCTCTCTGTGCATTGGCAGCTATGAGCAGAGACAAGTATCTTTCAAAAGCACATAATTAAAGATGATTGTTTTAAGTGCTACCAAGTGCACTTAGGATGCACCGTCACCCCAAATGACAGAATAGAACTGCTCACCAGGGTCCCCTAGTCAGTTTTCTTTATGTGGCCAATTGTCAGGTCTAAGAACTACTATTATGACAACTAGGTATCAATTTCCAATGGGTAAACTACTTGGAACACAGAAGACATTTGCCATTTTCTCAAGGAAACAGCTTGAGATTCAGTCCTTCCTTGTATTCAATCCTGTGCCCAGACATTGTTTCTTTAGGCTAGTACATTAAGACCACACATTAGAAAAGAACTTATCCTAAGCTTGATGGGACTGAAAATAAAGAATGGAAAAAAAAAACAAAACAAATAGTGGGGTCGTTTTTCACCTTTTCCCCATGCTAGTTCACTTTAAAATATTTAAAAATCTTTGCTCTCCTCAACAGTGGTTCATCTTGTTTGATTAATTGCCAAAAAATTAAATGTGCAAAGGCATGGAGATGTCTTCACCAGAGAGGTAATGTCTTCAATCAGCGATGCCAGGCCTCTTTAATAAGTCCTGGCATATGATCATTGTTGACAATTCAAAACAGATAGCAGAGAACCATAGCAAGCATGTCTGCCTTTTCTCTGCCATCTACTCCTTGGGTAATAAAGTACGGTTAATAATAATTTAAATGCTTTAGTTGTCAGTCATTGCTCTTTCTTTGTAAATGTTACCCATTTCATAAATAAATCAAAACCTGCAGACCTTAGGTTTTCAGAAACTTGAATGCTTTTGTTAAAATTGTATGAAGCAAATTCACAAACACATGATTTATATTATCTCAGCATAGCACTGGAGATGATAGAATATACTATTTAAATTAACTTCTCTCCCAACAAATGAAATCAATTCTCTTCTTAGGTTACATTTCATCTGCCTTTTGTCTTGTTGCAGAATCTTTCCTATTTCTCTCACTCATTCATCTATTGTGCCCTTTCCTTGATCTGATAGCATTAAACATATAATTAAGTCATAAAGGAGGGGACTGATGAGGATAGCAGATGGTAATTGCTTCCTACATTTGAATGAAATGATATGCATTGCTACAATTTACAGCTCTCGCCTCATATTTTATTCAGGAACCTTTTATCTCTTTTCCTGCAGAATTATTCTGCAATAAATTTAGACATCTTATCAATAGCTTGGTGATAGTAGCAGAAACAGAGGAAAACTGAACTTTGTGCATCTTAATGTTTAAAATAATTTTCTGCAATAATTGAATTATCTGCCAAAGAACATTCACACAGAGTGTCTGAATATTATCTTCCTTTTTTCGCTTAAGTCTAGCTTGTGATGACAGAAAGAGAAAAATTGACAAATAACTGACTGGAAAAGTTTTAAACTAAAGATAACTCTTTGGGTTTTGCTTTCTTTTGGAAAGAGGAAGGGATCCTTGCCCCCTTTCCATGCCCAGCCAAGTACACAATGAGAGAGTAACGAGGAAACAGTCTTAGCCATTACCCAGAGACCATTGGGGAATTAACCACTACCTTTACAAAAATTATAGGGGACATTGGTAAGCAAGTTTGCTCTGTTTATTTCCTTGGAATTATGTCCCATGGGGTCAATATTACTCAGTTCGTGTTGAACAGTTGGAAACAACACTTGAAAGTCATTTCTTTATCTCCCAGGACCTGAGGGTGATTTGTTCTCTTGCAGGGTCAGTGCAGTAAAAACATTAAAACTCTCCTTGGCACGATTATGTTATTTGAGACCATTGTTACAAAACATGATTTTGAATGATTTCAGGTAATAGGGGACAAATAGTAATTGATGTAATATATATCTTTCTCTTATAGCAGAATCATTTGTTTCCTATGGGAGGGCTGCAATACACTTTTTATTCAGTTTTAAACACACAGAAACATGTACTCCCTCATCCTTGTGTACACATACTTCCATAGCAAGTGGACTGTATGTTGACTTCAACTTAACTGTTGACTTTAATGTAATAGTTGATATATTTTTCTACCCATGTGGTAGATGCTGATCTCATGCAGAAGCCTTGCTACATGCTCTTAACCGACTAAACTGGCAGTGGATCTCTCCTGAGAAAATACCATGAAGAGGATTGTGCATCCATATAATATTTTCCAACTCCAAACTGACTGTTATTGATTCACTTCAGACTCATGGTGTCCCCATAGGACAAAGTAGAACTGTCCTTATGATTTAGCCTCCAGGAGCAGAAAACTTCCTTCCATGAAATAGCTGGTGATTTCCAATTGCTGGCCTCCCTGTTAGAAACCCAATTCTTAAGCCACTACACCACCAAGGCTGCTTACATAATGTTTTAGTCACTGATCATAGGCGCAGGATCCTAGGACAACTGATCTTCCACTTTGTTAGCCTAGAATATCCACTTTTATGGAAGAAATGCATCTTTCCTTCTATTAGCTCAATTCTGAGTAATACATTGAAAGGAGGTTCTTTACTTTTCTCTCAAACATACATATAAATGTAATACTTCTTAATGGATCTCTTCAGAATTTTAGATACAGTAATATTTGATATGTGCATTCATTTGTTTATTTAGGAGACATTGACTGAATACCCACTGTGCTTCAGCACAGAGTTGTGCTTCAGAGTCAAATAAAAACAAACGGGATATCACACCTGCTTTACCAGTCGAGTGTGAGCATTAAGCGGAACAATGAGAGATACAGAAGTTCAGAAGAGAGCCATCTAAATCATTCTCGGTGGAGATGCACAGTTGTGATCTTGAATAAAATCATGAAGGACACACAGCATTAATTAGACTAAAAATGTGGCTGGCAGTTGTGTTTGCATAAGGACAAAAACCTTCTAGGAAATAAGAGTGGTTCATGAAAATGGAACCAAGGGTGTGGGCGGAAATCAAAGCAAGAAAGTAGGCTATGGATATAGTTGAACATAGGGAGTGTTTAAGACGATAGCTGTTTGGGAGACACAAAAGTGTTGTTTTTTTTGTCTGCCTGCAGTAACAATAATAACATCTCAATTTTTTAAGCACACTTTAAATGACTAAGCTTCAAGGAATGCACTCTTTCTTTTACATATATATCATAACAAATATTTCTAAGGAATTTATACAGTAGATATTTCAAAATTGAGAAAGCTGATACTTGAGGTCATGTAGCTTTTCTACATCCATGCAATTAGTAAATAGCACCATCAGTTCTAGGATTCAAATACTGATCCGATTTTTAAAAATCTTTCTTTGATCTTTGGATCTGCTTTTGCAAAGAATTTGACTTGGGCTTTTACTTGATGAGTCTGAATCACAACTAATTCAGTGGCTACATGAGGGTATGTCAAAAAGTATCGCTACAATGTCATAGCAGCCCATTTTAAACAAAAATGTCCAAATGGGAACATCTTGTTCCTCAACATCTTTTTCACCTAGGCCTGAGGGCGGGGGGTAGGTCTTTCTGGCAGGACCTGTGGATCTGGGGGAGAGATGTAGAAAGTGCAGGATCCTGTTGCATCTCCTGGAGCAATCTTAAGGCTTCTGGGTATCCACACCCTTGCATAGCTGGAACCAGGACTTCCAAGTCTTCTGAAAAACTCCTATTTTGAGTCAGGTTGAAGCAGCTAGGTAGCCCATATTTCTGTGACTCCTGGAAAAAACTCCAATCTTGAGATAAATAAGACCCCAGGTCAGCTCACCTGACAACCTTCCCCTTTGACCTCTGAAACACAGCCCATCAGAATGCTTATAACTCCTCCAGAGAATGGCTAAGATCCTGTAATGCAATTGGATGGTTGGTCCTGTAATGTGATGGGATGAATTAGTCCTGTTAGATAATTGGATGGGCTGGCTGAGCCAGTCACACCTCATTTACATAACTCAGCTGGTGATACCTCACTTACATAGTCCACAGTGTGGACCTATCATTTTTCAGGCTGCAAACCTGTGATCTTATAAGGCTGAACTTAGAAACAAGGAAGTAAGTGAAGAAAGCTAATTGAAAGGTTAATAAAGCATATATAAACCTTGCAAAAGCTGCAATAGAGTTAGCTCTGTGCCATGGAACCTGGTCTCCAGTGTGTGTCTGCACGGATTAGTGACTCTGTCTCTCTAACCTCCCTGCATGCTGGATCTATTTCCACATAGTCCTATACACTTCTGAAGACAGAAGTGTCTTTCCCCTTTTCAAAAAAGTTCTAGGCTGCGTCACATCAATCCAACTGTCTTCGCATCCTTGAGAGACTCAAGTCGCTCTCATTTTTAACATTCTTAGATTGGGGAACAAAAAGCAGTCTGAGCGTGTGTTTCAGATAAAGGCAATAAAGAATCATCTTCAAGAGACTGGTGATAGTTTCTCTGGCTTGTGTGGAGTGTGGCAGAGTGGGAGATGAGATTCAAAAATGGGGTAGAGGGCAAGAAAAGGGTACTCACAATCAAGCTTGGAAACATAATGGTGCTATATTTCGCTATCATTCATGCCATTTCACCAAGGTGATTTTCCCCGTAAGTCTTCATGACTACGTCCGATTGAGTTAGCCAGATGTGGAGACAGCTATGGTCATAAGAGTAGGACTGTTGCCTTAATAAAGGAAAGAAAAAATTCTTGGATTTTGAAAATTTAAACCCAATTTTTAGATTTTTGAAGAGTAGCTTGAGTGAGTAAGGGTAAAAGTACAAGACTAGACAAAACACTTCTGGACAAGAAAAGAGAGCGGAAGCAAGAGTGTTGACACAATAGGAACAATAATTGTAATATTTCACAGTGCTTACATTTATTCTTTATTAAAAATGGACTACAATTTTTTAAACTGACCAGAATGAGAAAATAATAAGAATCCTTTAAAAAATCTCTGTCAGCAAAATTCAGAGTTTATGAAAATCTTAATTAAAATGAAATGGTTTTGCTGAGATGATGGCAGGAAAATGAAATTTCATGTAGAAGTGAAGAAATATAAAGGGAAAAGACTGGGATATCAGGTGAACTGGACAGACTTTCTCCATGAAAATTTCCTAGGACAACTCTTACTACCTACCCTCCGAGAATGAGCAGGTGTGTTATAACGATGGAAGGAATTCCTCAGGACAACCTCCGGGGCTTTTTATCAGTGCTGGCATAAAACTTACTGTGACTTCTGTCATCACTCTCCTTTTTAACTGGGTTGTATATTTCATTGCCTTGGTCTCACCAAGTTCACCAACAATACTCATGATTATGGGGTCTGTTAAAGAAGTTGACAGGTTGCAAAAAATCAGGATACAGTTATGTAGACAGAATAGACTTTTCTAGCCATGCTAGCAGGCAGGTCTATCTCTGTTCTTTGATCTCTCAGCTACATGACCCATTTACCTCTGTCAAGGTCTTGCAATGTTACAAAGCTCTTTTAGTGCTGCTAATAAATACCCCTGGGCATGCCACTTTCCTATAAATTTCAACCCAAAGGCACTCAGCCACATAGGTCATCAAACTCAGCTCCGCCAATTAGGTGCCCCAGAAGGCCACCACCATCTCATCCTCAGGCTCCTGGTTCTGCTGCTGCTGTTGTTCCTCTGTCACTCTCCTGGAGTCAAAGTTGTCTCTTGGTTCTAGCAAATTCAATGTGCTGGGATATTAGAAATCAAAGGACCAGCTCCTGTCCTGTTGTTTCTTTCTTGGGAGTGTAAAATAGCTCCCTCCTGCTTCTAAGATGGCTCATTGCATACTCAGCAGGATGGCAATCACAGTGAACTCTGTTAGCAATCACTCATAGCAGAATCATATCCTCTACCCAGTATCTCCCCTCACCTTTCTTTCCCTGACTCATCAAGTCATTGGGGGTGGGGTGGTGGGGAGTGGGGAGGGTGACAAGGCTATGGCTAGAAGAGCCATATAATCTTTCATTACCTTGTACCCCAAACCCACCCACTTCCATCAAGTTGTTCACAATATAGAGTAAACCCGTAAGACTCAATAGAACTGGTCTTCACGTGCCCAAGACTTTACAATTTTACTGCTTGTTGTAGTTACGTCATCTGGTATCTATTTTAGACCTGGGAGAATTCAGATTGAAGAGGTGGAGTTTGGTCTGTGAATCAGTTCATAGCTAATGAGGCCTCTATGTGGGCATGGCCTTCTCCTCAGAATTCTGGGAACTCCTTTATTTCCTTCTTGAAGGCAGGAGACACCTCTCATACTACTCACTCCCTGAGAGATGCTCCTTTGACAAGACACATGGCACTATGCTAATAGATCCCATGTCCTGGAAGCTGGAGAAGCCACTTAGACCTACCCTGAGACAACCATATCTCTGGGGCCAGAGAAACCATCCTGCCGGCACTGAGATACTTACATGGCCACTGAATCTACAAGACTTCTCAGTCACTGGACTGTGATCTTCCTGCATTTGGCATCATTGCATGTATTTCATGAGTCTGAAGAGGACTATATAGATTGTCATTGGATATATGGGCTAATATCTGACTTATGGACTTGATCTGGAGTGAACTGGCATGTTTTCTCAATAGTCAATTGCTCTTGTGTATAAACTTCTTTCTTCTCATACACATATGAATATCCATGAATTTTTTCCTCTAGTCTACCCTGAGCAACACTCTGAAGTAGACAGCTGTACCTTTCTCTTGCACCATACCTGGTGGGTTCGGACTTTCGATCTTGTGTTTAGTAGCTCAATGTATAACACACTGCAACATCAGAGCACTTACGTCACCACCAGCAATAGAGCTGTCAAAGTTCTTCAAGCTCCTTTCTAACAAGGAGATTTTTCTGTGCCTTTCAAGAAAATATATACAGATAATAGTTTATATACACAGATTATATATAATCTGTATATAAGATTATATATGTGTATATCTTATATGTGTGTATAAGATTATATACACTGAATATCTATCTATCTATCTATCTATCTATCTATCTATCTATCTATCTATCTATCTATATCAGGCTTTGACTGGAATTTAACTGGCTATGCAAATCCCCTCTGAAGACACTATTTGATTGAATGGTTACTAATTAGGCTGCTAACTGGAAGTCAGTAGTTCCAAACTACCAGACACTTGGCAGGGAAAAAGAGGAGTTGCCTATTTCCATAAAGAGTTAAAAATCTACTCACTGAGGGTAGTTCTCCTTGTCTTTTGGGGGTGTTATGAGTTACAGCGATTAAATAGCAGTGAGTTTGTTTGTTGTTGTTGTTGCTGTTTGAAAGCACCCTAACGAGTCTAAGACAACTGTATTGCTGAGACAACCTGTGGACAGCCATCCATTGATCACAGCGACATATTTAGATATGCTTTGCTCTCTTCCATATGAACTGGAAGCCTAGTAGCAATACTTTTGGACTTAACCACATATTTTTATCAAGGAATGTGGTCTTGTGGCCTGGATTGCTAATATCTGAAAACCTCTATATTTCAAGCAAACACAAACATATCTATTGCTCTTTAGCAGTGTGACGTGATAAGAGATGGAGGACATAGAACATAGGCAGTGAATTAAGTTGGAATGTGGATCAATTGAAAATTCCCCTGTTACTAGTTGTCCTAAAGAATATCACAACTTTTCCTTTGACTGCTTTGTCTTAATTTTTTCAGCATGACCAGCACTACCTTTACCAGGGTGTGCTGCAATCCTTCATTAGTAAATAAAATTTATCACTGAAATGAAAATGGATCTGACTATCTTAAAATGCAATCCCTTTTTTCTAGGTTCAGTATTTTCTGAAAGCAATGAGCTAAAGAATGATGGCGAGTGAGAATCAGAAAAGCATTGTAGAGCTGAGCCTCGGTGGTGTAGTGGTTGTGCGTGGGACTGTGGCCTACTGAGATGTAGGTTCAATTCCAGCATAGGTTCCACAGGATCAAAGGCTGGGCCTCTTACTCCCATCACCAGAGGGCAGTGATGCCAAAAAAAAAAGAAAAGAAAAGAAAAGAAAAGCATTGTAGCCCAGAGAACATGCGATGACGGGAGATTACATAGCATGTGTAGTTTGCACAGTTGAGGTTTTTATGAATTTAGAGAAACTATTGAGGAGGAAAATAACAGCTAATATACTCCTTCAAAAAATTTCTAAGTCAACTTCAAAGACAAGAAAAAATACAGTCAAAGTTATTCTGAAATTTTGGAATTCCAACTCTTAAAATTCACCTAGAGGATTTCTTTTACTGAAGATTTTGAAATCCCCCTTGAAGGTGGATTTTTTAATAGGAATTTAAAAACTCATGCCAACTTACAGTATTCAGAATGAGGGAGTAATGGAAAGCATTGATTCTGAAATATAATATTTTATTTTAAGTTCTGAGAAATTCCCAAAAATATGTAAAGAAAAGTTATCTATTTTATTCAAAACACTTCAATATTTTCAATGTTCCAAAATGGGGGATTTCAAATGAAATGAAAATGTGATTTAGTTATTGAATCTTTTGGTTTATCTCTCATTTTAATTCAGAAATCTTCCTTCATTCGTTTATTTATTTTTTTCTTGAAGAGGTAGGCAATGGAGAAGCCTGAGTGAGGTATAAAGATTTAGGGTGTTTATTATTCTGAACCTCATGGTTAGAATGATGAGTATCAGATTGTTATAAAACGTTTATAAAATAAGAAACCAAGTTCAGTAGTCCATGAAATATAACATTTAAAAGAGAGGGAGGATATTGGGAGAGCAAGTTTAAAAAATTACAGAGAGGTAGTGACTGGAAAGATAGGTGAAGACTTATGAAGAGGTCGTCATGAAAACCAAGAGACAGAGATTATTTAGAGCAATGGTATCAGGATATATTGCTATTGAATAGTAGCTAATTGAATGTGACAGTGAGGAATTCATGGGTGACCTTTATAGAGGACAGATTTGTTCAAGTGAGTGTTTGTCCTTACTTTAAAACTGTCTTTTTAATCACTGTCCTACAGGTCTTTACAAGCATTAGATGATATAATAAACACTTAATGTTTAAGCAGAAAACAATATTAGATAATAAAGCAAAGGCATTTCACAAATAGTTTTGTATCAACTCACCCAGCATACTATGTGGTTAGATGCATTCATATTTGGCTGATTTCTGCTAACTCAGTAGATACTATCTCCCTACCCCAATAATTTTAATATTATCTAAATTATTGACTTTTACACTCACCATCATTTAGTAACACATACCTAATTTTACAAAGGCCAGCAGCGCATCTCTTCCTGCTTCCTTTCTTCATCTATCCTACAGACTTCTATGTATGGTATTCCAGGCCTGATTCAAAGATTGGAGGAAGATCTCTTGATACAACTGACCTACTCAACTACATTAACTCTCCAAACACACATATAATTGAATCTGGTTTAATATGCTTTCCTTATCTGTTATTGCTCCAGATAACAGATGAACAACAACTGTTCTATGAATTCAAAATATTTTTTATTTTATCATTTTATTGGGGAGGGGTGTCTTACAAATCCTATAACAATCCATCATTCAATTGGTTCAAGCACACCTGTACATATGTTGCCATTGACATTTCCAAAACATGTTCTTTCTACTCGAGCCCTTGGTATCAGAGCCTCTCTTTTCTCCTCCCCCATCCTCTCAGCCTCATGAATATTTGATCAGTTATATATTATTATTGTTTTCTCATGTCTTACATTGTTCATGTCTCCCTTCACCCACATCTTTGTTATTCACCCCCCTGGAAATGATCAGTTATATATTATTAATGTTATTTTATGTCTTACACTGTCCATTGTCCTCGTTCATCCACATTTCTGTTATTTATCTCCTTCGGTGGGGTGGTGGTGCTATATATCCAACCTCGTGATGGGTTCCTCTTTTCCCCACTTCTTTCCCCCACCCTCGACACACCTCATTTCCCTACCTTCATGATATCACTACTCCCACTACTGTTCCTGAGGTTTTTAATCTGTCTAGAATTCCATGCACCAAGAGCTATTCTCTACATCAATGTGAGTACTCAGGTCTAGATGGATTTGTAAGGTAGAACTGGGTCATGGTAGTGGGGAGTGGGGGAGAGAGCACTCAGGAACTAGAGGAGTGATGTGTGCTTCCTTGGTGGTACACAGCTGTATCAACTGCACCCTAGTTGGTTCTTCCCTTCCTGTAACCCTTCTGTGGGAGGATGTCTAATTGGGTCTCCATTCCAATCCCCTTCTTTGTCATGAATATAATTGTTTATTTGGGATCTTTTGATACCGGATCCTGTTGACACTTCATGATCGTACAGGCTGGTGTACTTCTTCCATGAGGGCATATTAACTTCCCCACTGGATAGCTGTTTTGTTTAACTTCAAGCCTGTATGATATGGATGTACATTGTTTTTCCAATACGCTATCATCATTCTTGCTGTTTTAAAAAAATTCATCTTAATTCACATTCTGTCTTTCTCTTCCTTTTTTTGAGGTTTTTCTTTAACACCTTTGATTTTTGGCTCTTCCTTGTTTCTCCTTTTCATGCTTCCCTTGCTACCCTGTGTTCCTTTATTCTTTGTTGATCTCCCTGTTCCTGACTGATGGATTCCATCCATAAGTGCTGAGCATTAAAGTTGATAAAGGAACTACATATTTCTAAATTTGTCATCGCAATATCAAGATTGTCATACTACTTCTAAAGCACTTATTGGACTCAGAAATTCTCTTTTTACATCTCCACTAGTTTCAATGTCTATCTTTTTCTAAGTAGACTTTCTAGTAATTAAATTCCAGCTTTAAAGAGAAGTTAAATTCATTTGCTTTTTTATTATTTCACCATTTGAATTACTTATATTACAATAATATTTTAACTACTTTTACAGTAAATGTATAGAGTATTTCAGCTACATTTTGTGCTAAATAGTCACTCTAAGATCATTTCAAAGATGAGCTATTCCATTTATAACATCATTTCTAAGAGAGAATGTGTGCTGGATTTCTAACAACTAATTAGCAAATTAAATTCTGGAATACAACCTGTTTGTTAGTTAGGAACTGCCTGTAATTAAAAAGGTAAATCTGTCAGGGAAAAATCAAATAGGTGAGCCAAACTACACAAGCTTGTGTTATGATAAGGAAACTAGTGTATATTTGTAAATCCCATTACTATTGAAAGTATGTTCACACACATGAGCTTATCTGAGTGTCACAACAAACTTAGAAACTAAGTAAGACTCTGATTGTAATAAGGCAGTTTGAAAAGACTAATTTTGCATAATCTCACAAGTGAGCTTCAAAAGACTCATGGAAAAATGGAATTAAAAGATAGTGAAATCTTCCCACAAATATTATGAAGCCCTTTCATATATAAAAATAAGTAGATATATGGACAGCAAAGTTTATATGTTGCTATAATGAGTGTGTTGGCGAGACGGGTGGTTAATTTGGGGATTTAAGTATTTGCTAACATTGTGGAATGATTTAGAAAAAGGATTTTGAGAAGGACTGCACAATTTCTAAATGCCGTAGAATTGTACAAGTAGAAATAAAGATGATGTATACTTTCTCATATTTATTTTCAACACAATACAAAACCCAAAGTCTAAACAGTGAAGCATTTACTATTATATCTAAAATTTGAAATGAAGAAAGAGGCTTAAAACTTTCCTAACTTTGGGGAAAGACCAGACAGGACTGGTTTTCTAATTCAAAGCCTTTCTCAGAATAGCTGTTTTTTATATTGGGGTTTTCTAATGATTTGAATTGGAAGCTAGAAAACCCAGTTGCTGCTGGAAAAATGTTTGAGTACAACAGTATCAAGCAAACAGGAACAGTAGGGTTTTCCTGGATAGTGAGTAGGAGATAGTCTGAGTTATTCTTTATGCAGAAGATGAATATTTTCCTTACACAATCACATTTCTGAAATGAGGATGTAAACAAGTAAACACTATGATCCTACTTATACACTGAGCACTTTGTTATAAAATGCATACATTGTTCATTTAATCCTGAAAAATCTAATGAATTGGTATTATACCCATTTTACTGAGAAGGGAAGAGCAAAGACTCTGAAAAATTTCATCCAAGTCCAAATGTAATTGAGACTGAGCCATGGGAAGTTTTGAAAGGAGACCATGGCATGGTTAAAATGTGGTCACTGTGGTTGGGTGCCTATGTACATGAACTGAAACACTACTCAGTCCTGTGTCATCCTCACAATGGCCCTTATGTTTGAGCCCATTGATGCAGTTGTTGTATGCATTCACCTTGTCAAAGGTCTATTTCTTTTTGATGACCCCTCCACTTTACCAAGCAGCATGTCCTTACCCTGGAACTGATCACTCCCAACAACACACCGAAAGTATATAAGATGAGGTCTCCGTATCATAGTCTTTAAATAGAGTTCTATTTCTCCCAGGATGGGCTGTTTTTTTCTTTTGGCCGTCCATGGTTGTTTCAAGAGTCTTCTCCAACACCACAATTCAAATCCACAGATTCTTTTGTTTTGTTTTACTTTTTAATTTTTTACTGAATAAGAGGTCTATGTTTTCTTTCTTTTTTGACCAAAGAAATTTGTAAATTTAACAAATTCTAATGAAATTTAGCTATCTAGTCTTTGATTTAGCAAAGTGTATTTGCTAGCATCCTTATTCATTATGGCTCATATGATTTGTACTTTGCTTTTTTCACATTTAAAATTTGGCAATGAATTAGGCTGAAGATTCTTATTTTTTAAATTACTTTATTGGGGGCTCATACAGCTCTTATGAAGATCAACATATACATCAGTTGTATGCAGACTACATTTGCACATTTGTTGACATCATCATTCTTGAAACATACTTCTTCTACTAAGGACCCCAGTGTCAGCTCCCCACATTCCCCCCTCCTTCCCTACTCCCCCTCCCCTATGAACCCCCAATAATTTACAAATTGTTATTATTTTATAATATCATACACTGCCTGATGTGTCTCTTCACCCACTTCCCTGTTGTTTATTACCCAGGGAAGAGGTCATATGTATATCCCTGCAATTGGTCCCCTCTTTCTATTCCATCGTCCCTCCACCCTCCTGGTATCACCACTCTCTCCACTGGTCCTGAAGGGATGGATCATCTATCATTAATTCCCAGTTTCCATCTCCAACGTACTTCCCCTAGTCAGTTGGATTTTCAAGGTAGAATTGGGATCCCGATAGTGAGTGGGAGGAAGCAGTTGAGAACTAGAAGAAAATTGCGTATCTCACTGTTGCTACACTGTGCCTTGTCTCGCTCATCTCCTCCCTGTGACCCCTCTATAAGGGGATGTTACTCCACCTATTGAGGGGTTTTAGGTCCTCAATCTGTAATCCTCCTCATTTATAATGATACAATTTTTAGTTCTTTGATGCCTGATACCTGATCCCTTCAACACTTCATGGTCACACAGGCTGGTGTGTTTCTACCATGGGGGCTTTGTTTCTTCTGAGCTGGATGGCTGCTTGTTTACTTTCAAGCTTTTAAGACCCAAGACACTATATCTTTTGATAGCTGGGCACCATCTACTTACTTCACCACATTTGCTTATGCACACATCTGTCTTTAGCAATCATATCAGAAAGGTGGGTGCACAGTGCTTTGCTTTTTACTTCTTTGAAACCCAATAATTGATCCCTTTGACATTTTGTGATCATGCAAGCTGGAGTGATTCTTCCATGAGGGCTTTGTTGCTTCCAAACTAGATGATTGTTTGTTTATTTTCAAACCTTTAAGACCCCAGATGCTGCATCTTTTGATAGCTGGGCAACACCAGCTTTCTTCACCACATTTGTTTATGCGCACCTTTGTCTTCAGTGATCGTGTCGGGAAGGTGAGCATCATGGCCTGCCAATTTAATAGAACAAAGTGTTCTTGCATTGAGGTCCAATGCCCCTCTGCTGTCTTTACTAACCCTGTAATTATATGCATGTAGATGTATTTCCCCATCATCATATATAAATATTTTCACCTATGTGCATGCCTGTATTTAGACCTCTATAAATGCCCTTGAGCTCCCCCCCCACAGTTTTTTCCTCTATTTCCTTTACTTTCCTCTTGTCCCACTATCATGCTCAGCCACCACTTAAGTTTTAATATTTTCTCTGTTACTTTACTCTTGATCAATCCTTATCAGGTCTCTCGCACCACATTGCCTCTGACTTTGGATCTCTTGCTGTTCCCTTATCACAGGACTAGTCAACACTACCTCTCACCCCACCTCACCATCTCCCATGACCCCCCAGAACCATCAGTCCTGTTTTTTTCTCTTCCAGACTATTCATCCAGCCTAGCTTATCTATATAGACTTACAGAGATAATGGTATGTACAAAACATAAACAGGATGTCACAGGATGAAGCAACAAAAGAAACCAAAAGAATGCAACAAAAAAACCCAATGTCTGAAATATATATATATATATGTAAAATAATAATAATAATATCAAAACAAAAACCTGTATATAGTTCAAAGACTGGCCATTGACCTCCAGGAGTGTCCCTGGTTGAGTCAATGGGGGCTCCACATCCTGGTTCCAAAGTATATCCTTAGCACTCCTATGGAAACTCCAAGCTCTGCTCCCCCTGCTGCTCTGCTGCATGCACTTGCCTCAGTGTGGTGCCTCTGCAGTACTGTCTCAGTAGGACCTTGGGTCAGCAAGAGACACTGTATTTCACAGTGGGCCTGACCATATTGTCCTCTCTGTGGAATGGCTGTTCTGAGTGGGGAGATCTTTCTCAAGGCTCAATGGGCCAGGAAGTGCTCCACTCGCTCTTCCTCCCCCTTCATTTGCTCTCATGTGCAGCCTCGGTGCTGACCCCCAAACAAACTCCCTTGGAGGAAGGGCGGCTGTCCACATAGTTGAGATTGAGGCTGGGCCCTCTGACCTCTCAACTGGCTTCCTGTTCTATGCCATTATGCTGCAATGGCATCCTAGAACTTCGAATTTAAGTTTGGTTTTGTTTTCCCTGTGGAGATATCAACACTATGCTCCCCTTGGGTAGGTTAGTGCCCCATTCGCCATTACACATCACCATATCCCCCTCTCTTCCTCACTTGGCTGCCATATGACGCCCTGGATTTGGTCTGGTCCCTGCCATTCTACCTGGGCCTCACCCCAGGAATTTCTGTATACAGAAATTTCCCCCATGCCCCTTAATGCCCATTTTGCATTTTTGAGCTTACCTCAATGGACTTACGCTGTACTTTTCCTGATAGCCTTGGCTTACTTAATTTAGCATAATTTCATCCAGTTCTTCCCATGCAGCAATATGCTTCATGTGTTCATCACTACTTTTCAGGGATGGGTAGCACTCCATTGTGTGTACATACCACAACTTTTAAATCCATTCACCAGTTGATGGAAATTTGAGCTGTTTCCAACTCCTTGCAATTGTGAGCTTTGCTGCAATGAACATTGGAGCACAGATGACTGGTTGCAGTTTGTTTCTTGTCTCTTCTGGGTATACGCCCAGTAAGGAGTGGGGGAGGGGGGTTTGCTGGGTCTTTTGGTAGCTCAATTTCCATCTGTTTTAGATATCTTCAAATTGACTTTCATAGTGGCTGTACATGCCTACAGGTCCACTAGCAGTGGATGAGAGTTCCTGTCTCCCCACAACCCCTCCAACATTTCTTGCTTTCTGATTTTTTGAATTGGGCCATCTGTGAGCATGTTAGGTGGTATCTCATTGCTGTTTTGATTTGCATTTCTTTTATGGCTAATGATTGGGAACATTTTCTCATAATTTTATGGGCCATTTGGATTTCTGCCTCTGTGAAACTTGTATTCGGGTCCTTTGTCTACCTCCTCAGTGGGCAGTTAGTTTTGTTCTTTTTGGAAGCTATCAGGATATTGTAAATTTTAGTAATGAGGCCTTTATCTGATTTTTCATTGCTAAAGATGTTTTCTCAATCTGTGGGCTCTCTTATTAATCTCTTGGTGAATTCTTTCAATGTACACAGGCATTTATCTTCAGTCTATCCCACTTGTGCCTCCTTTGTGTTTGTGTCTTTCCCGATTTCTAATACCCTATGTATTCCCTGTGCCAAAGTTCTCAGGCTGTTCCTAATTCCCTCATTGATGGTATAATAATTTGGGGTTTTACTTCAAGGTCTGTGATCCATCTTGAGTTTAATCTTGTGCATGGAGTTCATCTTTTATCTATAGGTAGATATCCATTTTTTCAAGCACCACTTGTTGAAAAAGTCTTCTGTTTCCCATTTGATATTTTTGGGACCCTTATCAAAGATCAATTGTCTGTTTGGTGGTCCTTTTATTTTTGAGTTTTCAGTTCTTTTCCATTGTTATGCGTATCTATCATTATACCAGTATTATGCAGTTTTGACCACTGTGGCTATGTAATATGTGTTAAAGACAGGTAAAGCAAGTTCTCCCACTACATCCTTCTTCTTGAGGAGTTCTCTGCTAATTTTGGGCTTCTTCCCTCTCCATATGAAGTTGGTAATCATTTTTTCCATTTATTTGGAGAAATATAAGAGTAACTGTATTGGAATTGCATTTAACTTATATAGTGCCTTGGGCAGAACAGACATATTTACTATTGTGAGTCTTCTGATCCACAAGCATGGGATAGTCTTCCATTTGTCAAGGTCACTCTTGATTGCTTATAATAGTGTTCTGAAATTTTCCTTGTATAAATCTTTTGTTCTTTCAGTCAGGTATATACCTAGATATTTTAATTTGTGCTTGGCTACTATGAAATATACCACCTTTTTAATCTTCTCTTCTGTAGCTTTATCCAATGTGTAGACCAGTCTGATAGACTTCTGTTTGTTGATCTTGTATCCTGCCACTCTGCCATACTCCTCTATTGCTTCCAGTACACCCCATTGTGGAGCTTTTGGGATTTTCCATGTATAAAATCATATAATTTGCAAATGGTGGGAGTTTCACCTCTTCCTTCCCCAGGTGAATACCTTTGATATTTTTTCTTCGCCATATGTTGTTAGCTAAAAATTCCAGTATGCTATCAAATAAGAGTGGGGACAAGAGGCATCCTTGTCTGGTCCCTTTTCAGTGGTATTGTGCTAGCCTTTTCTCCTTTGACTACCCCGTTGGCTGTTGTTTGTTCATACATTGCTTGTATTACCTTGATAAACTTTCTTTCCATTTCTGAATTCTCGAGTGTCTTAAACAGGAATTGGTGTTGAATATTGTTGAATGCCTTTTCTGCATCTATCACTATTATCATGTGGTTCTTATAACTTTTGATGTCAATGTGGTGAATGATATTAATGGTCTCCCATATGTTGAACCATCCCTGCATCCCTGGTATGAATCCCACTTAGTCGTAGTGAATTATTTGTTTTATGTGATTTTATATTCTGTTAGCTAATATTTTGTTAAGGATTTTCGCATCAATATTCATTGAGGAAATTGTTTTGTAGTTCTCAAGTTTTGCAGGATTTTAGCCTGGGTTAAGTATCAGAGTTATACTAGTTTTGTAGAAGGAATTTGTCAGTTTGCCATCTTTTTCTATGTTCTGGAAGAAGCTATGTAGGAGTGGTGTCAGTTCTTCCTTAAATACTTGATAGAATTATCCATCAGATCCAAGGAATTTTTTTTTGTTGGTAATCCCTTGATAACCTTGTCTATTTCTTCGATTGATATGGGTTTGTTGAGGTTCCTCACAGCCATTGAGGATAGTCTAGGGAAGGATTGTTTTTCCAAGAATTTTTCCATGTAATTCTGTGTAATTATCCTTTTGATTTTTGATTTATCCAATGATCTTGTATCCTGCCACTCTGCCATACTCCTCTATTGCTTCCAGTATGAAATGTGTTCCTTCCTTTCCTTGGTTAAATTTGTGAGAGGTTTGTTGATTTGATTTATCCTTGCAAAGAACCAGCATTTAGCAGTGGTAATTTTTTCCCATTGTTTTCTTATTTTCCCTCTCCTGAATCTCAGATCTAATTCTTATTTTTTCTTTTGTTATTCGTCAGATTGTCTTTTTGACTCTGCTCTAGTTGCTGTAGGTTTTGTGCCAGTGCATCAGTTATAAACCTCTCCTCCTTTTTCATGTGTGCATGCAATTGCTATGACATTTCCTCTGATGACTGGCTTTGCTGTGTCCCATAGGATTTGGAATGTCATATTCTCATTCTCATTAGTTTCCAGAATTTTCCCAGGTTCATCTCTGATCTGGACCAGTACACTCCTTTTTCAATAGGGAGTTATTCATCCTCTAGTTATTTACCCTAGTTTTCTTTATCTTCCTTTTGTTTATTTCAAATCTTGGGGCACAGTGGTCACTGAGAGAGGTCTGTATGATATCAATGAACTTAAATTTATGTAGATTTGACTTAAGTCCTAATATGTGGTCTATCTTGAAATATATGCCATGTGCGCTTGAAAAGAATGTGAACTTTTTTGTATTTGGATGGAGCGCTCTGTAGGTATCGATCCACTCTAATTGTCTAATTGTAGTGTTTAGATCTTTAGCCTCCTTGTGGAGTTTCTTTCCCAGAGATCTATCTTTCTCAGAGAGTGGAGTATTGAAGTCACCTGTTATAATTGTTGAGAATGTAGTTTCTTTTTTTGTCTTTTGGAGCATTTGCATGACATATTCCACTGGATGCTTATTAGGAGTATAAATGTTCAGAATACTTAGTGATTCTTTCTCTATCATTCCTTTGAGCATTACATGGTGTCCCTCCTCTCTTTTTATGGTTTGCACTCTGAGGTCAATTTTATCTGAGATTAGGATTGCTGTACCTGCTTTTTTTTTTTTTAAAGTAGAGCTGTTTTCCTATTATGTTTTTCTCCAGTCTTTGATTTTCAACATCTTTTTTTTTTCTGTGATCTTAAGATGTGTCTCCTGTAGGCAGCAGGTTGAGGGGTTGTGTTTTCTAAACCAGTCTATAAATATCTGTCTTTTAAGGCCTGAATTCAATCATTGATATTCAGGATTATTACATCTATCTGTGCACTCTGTGTTGTCATAATATCACTCTTGTGTTTGATTTTTTTCCTAACTCCTTGGATTGTGTTCATGTGTGTTTGTGGTTCATTCTTGCCATTCTTCCATCACTGAGACAGAATTATCTTGAAGGCTGTTATCCTTTTGATGGTCTTTGGGAAGAGTCATTCTGTGTGGGAGTCTCTTGAATGTGCTTGGTGATTGCTGTTCTTCTGCCCCCAATAGGTCTGTAAGGATCTTTTGTAGGACAGGTTTCCTTTGAACATATTCTTTGAGATTTTCCTTGTCTTGGAAGACGCTCACTTCTCCATCAATTTTGGTAAATAGTTTGGCTGGATAGAGTATCCTTGGGTTTTCGTGGTTTTCCTGTAATTTTCGGAATATGCTGCTCCACTTTCTACTCTTCTTCATAGGTTCCATTGAAAGACTTCAGCATATTCTTATCTGATTGACTTTATATGTGCTTGCCAGTTTTTCCCTAGTTTTATGCTCACACAATTTTTACCTTTTCCTCATAATTGAATAGTTTCACAACTGTATGTCTTGGTAGTCCTGTCTAGCTGACGTTCTTTCAGCCTCCTGGATGGTTGTCTGGTTTTCATTCATTAAGCTAGGGAAATTTTCCTCCAAGCATTCCATTGCTATTTTGAATGTTGGTTTCCTTTGCCAATAATTCTACTGTTTTTCTTTTTCATTGCATCAGACATAGTTCTGAGGTTTTCTTCTGCTTCTCTGATAGAGTTGTTAGCCTTTTTCTCATGTTTATTAATTTCCGCTTGCAAGTCCTCTAGGTTACTGGTCTTGTTCTCTGCCTCCTCCATTCTCTGGGCGAAATCTGAACGTTTACTGTTAGTTTTTGTTAGCTCACCCTTAGTTCTTGTATTTCCCTTTGGTGCATGGTCATTATCTCCTTTATCGATTCTTCCTTCTTCTGTAGTGCCTCATTCATATCCCACGTATGCATCTTACCAACATTCTGAAGTTCTTTCTGTGGGTTGATCAACATCCACATTTTCTATGACTGCTATTAGGTATAGCTGGTCATCTTGCATTGGGTTTTGTTTCTCTTTTCTTGTTTGATGTTGTGGAAGCAGCTTTTTTTTGGGGGGGGCATCACTGCTCTCTGGTGGTGGGAGTAGGAGGTCCAGCCCCACTGCTGGAATTGAACCTCCATCCCAGTGGGCCGCAGTCCCGCGCACAACCACTACGCCACCAGGGCTCAGCCCCCAGCTTGTTGTTTTTGCTTGGCTTATTGGAACTAGTTGCCATTTCCCCTGGTGTCTCAGAGTCCTGGGCTCTCTCTTTGGGAAGCTTATGCTGGATTTTCTGTAGGCTGCCTTTAGTCCACTGCCATGGGGAGTTGTGTTTCCCTTTTGTCCTCTGACTCAGAAGGGAGGGTGGGATTGAGCCTTGGGCTAGCTCCAAATGCTGGGTCCCTACTCTACAGCTGAAGCAGGATTCGCCACAATAGCATCAGCTGCCCGTGAAGTCCCAAGCATAGTGGCCATGTGGGACTTTCTGAGTGTGTGTGGTGTTAGGGTGTGAGAACCTGGGAAGAGGGGCCTGGCTGGCGCTGAACACAAAGGCAGGCCGCAGGGCAAAATGCCCCTGGCTGCCTTATGGAGTACTGGGCATGGGCCTCCTGTGTGGGGGAGGGGCTGGTCGCCTGTTTCACTCTGGACAAGAATCTCTGGGGGTGGGCAGTGGGGGGTTTGGGTCTGCATGGAGTGACGCCGGAACCCTGAGGTGGGGAGAACTGGCTGGTGATTTGCGTGGGTGCTGATATAAGGCGGACCTCTCTGCCCATCATTGTGGAGCTGGCACCCTGAACTCCACCACAAAAGAAACGCAGCGTCTGCGTGGAGTGAGGGTGTCCGTGGGGAGTGCAGGTGGCCATGAGGAGTGTGGGTGTTTGTGGAGAGTGCTGGCATCTGTGGGAGGTGCTGGCGTCTGTGGTGGGATGCTGGCGTCCTATGGGTGATGTTAGCATTCCGTTTGAGCCTGCTTCTGGTTCTCAGGAGTGCTCTGAACTTTCCTGGGAGTCAACAACCTGATTGAACAGCCCCACCTGGTCCCAAATCTCCCCCTCTCACCAATCTCCAGGAGATCAGGGAGTGAGCTGTCTTTCTGGCTGCCATCTTCCCCGGGTCCTCGAAGATTCTCTTTTGTTTTATTTTGAAGAAAAAACTGAGTGTACTTGAAGACATTGTTAGTAAGGTGCCACCAAGTCAGTTCCAAATCTTAGCAACTCATGCACAACCAAAGGAAACACTCCCCAATCTTATAACTCTCTCACAATTCTTCCTATGTCTGAGTTTCTACATTGCATGCAGGGATCATTAATAGATGTTCTTCCTTTTTCAATTTCCGCTTTCACGTGTGTAGGAGGCAACTTAAAACTAACATTGCTTGTTTCAGACTCAACTTTGTTCTCAAAGTAAACCTTCATCTACAGCTGGAGAGATCTTGTGTAACAGACTCCTTTACCCAACGCAATGTGTCCTTTGTCCTGTTGACTGCTGCTCCCCATGAACAGTGGTCGTGGATTCAAGCAAGATCAAATCTTTAATATAAGTCTTTTCTCCATGTACCATGTTAAAATGCCAAGATAGGGCTATTAAAATTCTCATGTGATAGAAATTGTCACAACACACTGGTTGAGAAAATAGCAAGAGTAAAGAATTCCTTCAAGACCTTTTCAGGAGCCTGGGCATAAAATGTGAAAAATCTGAATGAAGGAGAAAGCGTGTTTGAATGTGAGGATCACAAAGAAAGAATAAAATATGCTGCACTTTTTAACTAGGAAATTGTGGAAGAACAACATTTTAAAATAAAAAGGGAAGGATGGGAGAAGCAGAAGTCTTGTGACTGCAGGGCTCAGAATAGAACTGTTCATAGAGTTTATTGAGTTGGGGGGATTTGAAACGTCATCCTTTTGGTTAGCAGCCAGGCCCTTAGCCCTGATATCACCAGACCCTCAGAGAATGCTAATTATGGTCTTAATAAATTTGCTATTAAATTCAAAGATGTTAGAGAATGAGAAGGGTCATAAAAATATTCAAATACCCATAAAACGTATAATAGTTGGACACAACTCTTGATATATTCCTTTCCAATGTCTGCAGCTTTTTAGTGACCAAATTTAGCCAATACTATGATGAATTTTTTTCTGAAGAAACCTGCATAATCTCCCTTACTATCATCTTCTATTTTTCACATGCCTCCTTAAACATTCATATGTATATATGAATTTATATGAATATATGGTACATATTTTGCTATATAATTCTCCTCAGTAGAATAAAGAAAGTGTTCATATGACTCTCTCTATATATATACATATACATATATCTATTTACTGGGAACTTTTACAGCTCTTACAAAACTATACATCAATTGTATCAAGCATATTTGTACATATGTTGCCATCATCATTTTTTAAACTTTTTCTTTTATTTGAGCCTCAATATCAGCTCCTCTTTTTCCCCTCCCTCCTACCTCCCACCCTTGTGATACCTTAATAAATTATAAATTATTATTGTTTTATCATCCTGTACCAACTGCTGTTTCCCTTTGCCCACACTATATTACAGCTATGATAGCATTGAACAGATTGTGTATTTATTATGTCAACCCCTTCAATACTTGAAACACCTCAAAAAAAGGATGGTGTCTTTGAAATCTATCATTAAAACAGACCCGAGCTATAGGAAGTGGGTGATATATGTGTATTGAATGATGACTCTTACATTTGATAACAAAGACTTACATTTGATAACACAATGGAATTCAAAGAGATTATCTTTTGGCATTAATTAAATTGCATTCAAATTCCTGTTATTAGACCATATCCTAAAATGAAAAAATAAATAGATTAATAAAGTAATACAACAAATATAGACATGGTGATGCATCTTAAGCAGATCCTACTGGTCCACCTGTGTTTTATTTAGCCATACTCAAACGTTTTTATTGTTAAAGTAATAATTTCCATGTTTCTCAAGGTAAAAATAAGCATCAAACTCTGAGAAATAGCCTATATTTTATATCACAGATATATATATATATCCATACATAATACACACACATGAAACCGTCAAAAATATCCTTAAACAAATGCAAATATATACAGTGTATGATCCAGAAATCTACTGGGTGTGTACCCTAAAGATATAAAGAATATAGAATAAATAGATATGTGCACATCTATGTCCCAGCAATTTTCATAATAGAAAAACATGGAAATAGTTCAAGCCCTCAATTATGCAGGAATGGATATACAAGCTTTGGCACATTCATACTATGGAGTATTATGCATAAATAAAATAGTAACAACTTGTTTAAGCACCACAAGACATAAACAAAGCTAACGAACATTGTTTCTACCAAACTTTGTCAATCTTACAATGATAAATATTTAATGATATCGTTATTATAAGAAGAAACAAAGAAAAATATAGTTTTGTGTCAGAAGACAAGACTTCGATGATGATACAAGGCTAAAGAAGGGGACAGGAACAAAGAGAGGGGAGAAGCAGGACTTTAAGGAGAGAGGGAGGAAGGATGTCATGGGATGCCAGTGGGAGTAGAACCACATATTCAGAGCACTTAACATGATATTTTTGTAAAAAGTCCTCACAGTATTCCTTTTCCCTGAAACCTGACTGGATAAAGAACAATAATGAGGAAAAGTAAAACTGCAAGGGAGTTGGAGCCTTTATTGACAAATAAAGTCACCTCTACAGACAAAGTATATTGTCGCCAATTTTTATTGTCATTTTCCCATGAAGTCTTTTGAAGCCCTACCCTGCAGTTATATATGTATAGAGTATATATAGTATATATGTGTCTATGCATATATATATGCATATGCATGCAGAGAGATAATGTTTGAAAGTATATAGAAGAATGCCTAGCACAGATAAAATGCCTTACAAAATTCAAAGAAGAAAAACAATGCATATCACCTTAGAATATAATATCAGCAGTACATCACACAGGATGTTGGTTCCTATTAGAATCAAGAAATCTAAAAAAAATCAGTGACTGCACATAAATCTATGGTTTTTGCACAAACAGTCCAATGTGTTAATGCTAAAAATTTAGAAGACTACTACCTGACCAACTGGTTGGAAGAGACTTGTTCCAAGTTCAATCAAAGATGACTCAAGAAAATGCAGCACTTATCAAATAGTATCATTAATATCACATACAAGTATTCTCCTGCTATAATGTTAAACTTGCAGCAGTACATCAAAAGAGGACATAGTATGAGGGGTATCACTGTTGATATAAGAGGGGTCTTGGCACAAAGCAGAGAATAGCATAAATTTGTTTCCCTTTGTTTCATTGATTATGAAAAGACATTTGATTTTGTCAATTATAGAAAACTGTGGATAACACTAGGTGACATGATAACTATATGACACTTAACTTATTCTCACTGGGGACCTGAACATAGAATAAGAGACAGTTATTTATACAGACTAGGGGGATACTGCATGGTTTAAAACCAGGAATGGGTGTGTACCATTTCACTAAACTTATTAAAATCAGGATGCTGTGGAAATAATCTGAGTTCACAGACAATATGAAGAAGAATATAACTTCTGGATTGGAGGAAAGTTCATTAGAAACTGGCAGTTCATAACTGATACAACCAATCTTGTTAAAATTGAGGAAGACTTGTGGTACTTACTCATGAAGATCAATGACCGCGATCTTTAGTACAGGTTACAACTCAATGTAAATACAACAAAAATCTTTGTAACTTAAGTAGTAGGCAGCATTACGATGAAGGGAGAAAAGATTGAAGTTGTGAATGATTTCACTTCATTTGATTTAAAGTCACTACTCATGAAAGCAGCAATCAAAAAAATCAATGTATTGCATTGAGCAAATGTGCTATATAAGACCAATCTAAACTACAAAAGAGCAAAGACATTATTTTGAGGAAGAAGTAAGATATACCTGACCCAAGCCATAGTACTTTTAATCATCTCAGATAAATTTGTAAGCTGAGCAATGAATAAGGAGGACTGTAGAAGAATAAGTGCATTTGAATTATGACATTGTTTCAATATATTGTAAATACCATGGATTGCCAAACAAATATATTTTGGAACCAGGATTCTCTTTAATCACAAAGTTGGTAAGACTTTGAATATATTTTTTCCCACTTTCCCCCCCATTTACCAAGCTACATATGAGGAGTGATCACCCACCTTAAAAAAAAAACAACAAACTAGAAAAGGCTTTGCTGGGCAGAACGTCGTTAGGACACATGTTTTTTTTTAGGTGAGCATGAAGCAACTTGCTCTGAGTAGTGCATCCAGTGGCATCATCTGGGAAGTTTCTCACTCAAAACTCATTTTTGTGTGTGTGTGATGGTTGATTTAAGAGAATAGCATATGGCTGTGAAATTTTGTTTCCTGTTCAGGAAAAATGTCACAGAAATTGTTGTGATGTTGACGCAGCTTACAAGATAATGCTATGGGGAAAACTCAAGTGCAAGAATGATTTTCTCATTTCAAAGGAGGTGAAATGCCAATTGATGACAAACCTCATTCTGGATGTCTGTTAACTTCCCAAATGGATGAAAATGTCCACTCATAGTGCATTTGGAGCTCATCACACCAGGCCTCACTGCTTCTAAAACTTTCTTTTTAGAGAGTCAGCATGTCCTGCCTGGCTGTTGGATGGTATGTACTAATGACATGACTTGGCTCCTTTAAAATTTAGACATTTTATTTTTACCATTGTGTTTTTATTTTCAATACTGTACACTGAAACATTTACTATTTTGACTTGTTTCATTTACTAAGATTTTGACATTTTGTTCTGTTCAGCACTGCATGCCAGTATTGATAACCCAAGTCCCTTCCTTTTGCATATTACTTTCCCTGCTTCCCTATTCCTATGTCTCATTCTCATAACTTATGATGTGGATAGGAATATTGTAGTGTGAATCTTTGTTTCAAGGTGAGGGTATTTGTTTTCAACTAAGAAAACTTACACAGAACTTTTGATGCTCAAATCTTTGTTTAAGCTTATCTCTACTATGTTTTAGAGGTCCCAAAATGAAGCTTATTTTCTTCTAGATAAGGATCTTTAATCAATGGTCTATATTACCTTGCAAAAAATAAGTTAATATTTGCTTGAACTACGTTCGTTCTTATAATATTTTACAAAAATCTGCCTTAAATAATCCATAACATTTCCCAACAACTCTCTTAAAGAGACATTCTCAAAGTTACATGTTCTTTATTTTAAACTGTACATGTTTAAGTTTTATAAAAAAAATTCCCTTGAAAAATATTGATTACCTATTTTGGCCTACTGTATTTCTGAGGCTATATTAAAAAGTATTAACATTTTAATTGAGCAAAAGTTCCAAAATGACCAGCTATTGTTTTTTAGCATATTGTCCAACTGGACCTGTACACTTCTGAAGGCAGCTTTTTCTTTTTTGGTTTTGTTTTGTTTTGGGGGCATCACTGCCCTCTGGTGGTAGGAGTAGGAGACCCAGCCTTGCTGCTGGATTTGAACCTCCAACCCAGGGGGCCACAGTCCTGCACACAACCACTATGCCACTGGGGCTCATCCCTGAAGGCAGCTTTTTCATCTCACTAACTTTTCCCATAAGAATTCTGTGATCTTCAATTTGTACCACACAAGCAATGTGTCGACAAAATTCTCTCCCACAAAAGAGAGCAGATGCTTTATTGTGATGGAAAGAAAATCTGGTGTAAATTTTCTGGTCATTTTTTGACCAATAATTTTTAAAAATTTTCTTAAAACTTCCTCAAAATAACCCTTCATTATAATCCTGTGCTCTTTGATAAAATCTATCAAAATGATCCCTTGGGAATCTTGATAAACAGCCATTGCATTGCTCGTCATCCTTGCCTCCTTTAAAATGCTTGAGCCCTCAAAAAACCAGAAATAAACAAAAAAAAACCCTGCTGAATTCTGTCTGTTAGCATTCCTACAAGGTTGTTTCAATGCTCCAATGATTTGAGAAAATTTCTACGTGGGTGTTGCTTAAAATGTTCAAAATATTTTTTTCTATGACACATAAATATCATTTCTTCTAAAAAAAGAATCCTAATGAGACTAAGACGTGTGTCTTACTGAGCTAACTCTTAGGCAGCTACCTGCTGATTTCAGGTACGTTTAAATGTTTTGTTTGCAATAAACCCGTACATTTATGAACTGGCATCCTCATATTAACATTCATCTGACTTACCCTTATATTTTCTGTACTTCCACTATCTGATTTCTAAGTAACTGCCATACGTTTTTATATTTTGTGTTACAGCAGAAGTCTATGCTTTTAAGAACACTGGTTGTCATTGCACAGAGTAAGGTGAGTTGTTATGACACATCATTTTAAAATTTCAGGGATATAAAGTTTGAATTTTCTGCTAATAGACACTCCAACTGAATAAAGTTTCACTTCTTCGAGAAATGATCTATTTCAGCAAATGGATTAAAAAGACAATGTCCCTCCTTCTCGGGTTTCTCTCCAAGATCTCTTTGAAGGGTTGAAAAGCGAGGATGTTACTTCAAGGACTAAGGTGTACCTGATCCAAGCCATGGCATTCTCAATTGCACCCTTTGCAGGTTAAAGTCAGCCACTGAGTAAAGAAGCTAGACGAAGAATCCATGCAGTGGAATTGTGCTGCTGGGGAAGAATATTGACAGCACCATGGACTGTCAACAGAACAAGCACACCTGTCATGGAAGAAGTACAGCCAGAATCCTTGACAGAAGCGAGGATGGTGAGACTTTGTCTCATGTATTTTGAATAGATTGTCAGGAGAGACCAATCCCTGGAGAAGTACACCATTCTTAGCAGGATGGAATGGCCCGGAAAAAGGGGAAGACCCTGAAAGAGAAGACTTGACACAGTGACTGCAATTTTGGGCTCCTCGACTGCAATGGGGGGATGACAGAGGATCAGGCTGGGCAGTGTTTCCTTCTGCTGTACATAGCAGTTACTGTGAGTCAGAACATACTGGATGTCACTATGCAACTGAAAAAAAAATTCACCTGGCAAACGTTTGTGTTTTCCTTGACTAACTAAATGCATGAGCTCTAGACAAGGTAAAATTATTCCAGGAGAAATTGTTAAAATAATGTTAACTCCTACATCTGGCTTTGATTTGAATTTTTTTAGGGGGGGCATCACTGCCCTCTGGTGGGAGTGGGAGGCCCAGCCTTGCTCCTGGAGAGCTGCTGCTGGATTTGAACCACCAAGCCAGTGGGTCACAGTCCCGCGCTCAACCACTACGCCACTGGGGCTCAGCCTGATTTGCAGTTTTGTCTTTCACACTGATGTTAACATAAAATTTTCTAGTAGGTTTGCCTAGCTTAAAAAACAGAACAAATTGGTGTCTTGTCTTCCTTATCAATTTCTTCTATCCCACTACATTCATATAGTTCAAATGAATGACAATTTTAATGTCAGAGAGAACTCATACCAATGTATCTTCTAAGAGAAACACAATACCCATTTCCCTCATTATCCAATTTCTGATGACAGAAGTGTTTCAGAAGGAAAATGCCTTGATACTGTCTGACAGAGCAGAAAGGATTAGATTTAAGAGCTTCGTTGTTTCACCTTTTACATCACTAAAGTAAAATGATATCACAGGAAACGGCAAGATAGTTTCTAATATGAAAGACTTTAGTGATTTATTGCTGTTTGCAGTAGAGCTGCGTAGTTTTTGACAGTATAAAGCTTGCTTAAAGAAAAAAAAATACTGCCACCCACATTTTGTCTGGAGTTAATATGTATTTTTCCACTCGTCAGAGTGTGGGAGGATCTCTGTTTATGTAATTACAGCTTTCAAAAATAACTTAAATAGACATGAGCAATGAAGTGGAATTGTGTGTGGAATATTCGGATGACATAAAAATCTGTTGGGTCTATGGGACTTAGAGAAGCTGAGATGTTTTTCAAACCTCACTTGGATAAAACTGTGCTTTGCAAGAGGTTCAGAAACAGCTTTGTCATGTTGCTAACAATACTGGCAGTGGTCTTCATAATTTACCTTTATGAAATACACTCTCCAAACCTACCAAATTCAATTCTGTCAAATGCATTTTGGGAAAAACAAAACACTAACATCATTTCCTACAGCCTGGGAGGTGGTTCACTGAAGGAGATCACGCCGAGGAAGACCAACCATGACCTAACTTCATGATTTTTCTTCCCATCATAAGGGTCTAGCTTCCCATTGAAAATACAAGTGAGGAATTTAATATTATTGTGAATGAGGAAGAGGAGGCCACAGTGTAATTAGGCTTGCATTTTTGAGGGAGCATTGACCATTTTCACCTTTTCAAATAAATGAAGAATAATTTTGTCTCCTTCAATATTCTCCCATGTCACACTTCACATTTTAAAAGTTGTTTTTATATGCTTCGTTTTCCTGAGGTAAAAATTGCAATATAATTATCAGCATGTTTTTGAGGTGTAACATTTTATAATTCCAGAGATATATACATCCAGCACTTCCAAAATTCTTTGTGCCCCTTTGAATCCCACTCTCTCATACCTCCCTGTCTTTCTGCTTCACCCCACCACTAATTACCTCCAGAGTTCTATTTTCTGTCCCAATGTATTGCCCTCCAATTTCTAGAAATTAAATCATGCAGAATACACCTTCTTTTGTAAGGAATCCCTCACTCAGGGTAATTAGATGTATCGATTCAATGTATGTATTACAGTTTCCTTTATTGTTGAATAATGTATTATATGAATTTATCATAATGTGTTTACTGGTGCATCTTTTGACGGACAGTTGGGATGTTTCCAATTTAAGACTGTTAAAAATAAAGTTGCTATAAATGACTATATTCAAGTCTTTGTAGAGATATCTACTTTCATTCCTTTTGAGTAAATACTGAGGAATATAATGCCTACCTCCTCAAGTAAGTGTAGAGCTAGAACCCTCAAAGGCTGACTTGCACATCAGGTACTTTTACTTCCGTCAGACTCAGTTAGGAACCAGATGGCTGCCTTTCCACATGAGCTAAGAAAGGTGCTGAATTGGATGGCAGCGTTATTTCATATTCAAGGAAAAGAGTCTGACCTGGTACGCAATCAGTTCTTTTTATTTTAGGTTAGATTTTTATTAAGCATTTTATTGAGGGCTCTTACAGCTCTTGCAATAATCCATACATCATTTGCATCAATCACATCTGTACACACGTTGCCATCATTGTTTACTAGACATTGATTTCTATCGAGCCCTTGTGGTCAGATCCTCTCACCCCCTCTCTCCCAACCTCACCCTTGTGGTCCCTTGATAAGTTATAAATTATTATTATTTCCATAGCTTACACACACACCATTCTCTCCCTTCCCCCACAGTTTCTGTTACTCATCTCCCAGGAGGGGGGCAGGTACAGTTTATGTGTGGATCATACTAATCTGTCCCCCCCCCCCGCCCATCCTCTACTCCTCTCCCCACCTTCCCCCTGCTATCCTGGTATCGCTACTCCCATTCCTGTTCCTGGATTCCATGTGTCCTGAGCTCATATGTCTTATCTGTGCTTGTGCACATGCTCTGGTCTACCCTGCAATGAAATGCAGTAGTAGAATCACAAAGCCTCAAGGAACTAGAGAAATATTGTGTTTCGTTGGTGCTTTTCTGTACCCCAGTTGACCCATCTCTTCCTTGTGACCCCTTTGTGAGGGAATGTCCCACTGTCTACAGATGGGCTTTAGGTCTTTGTTCTGATCCCCCCTCATTCTCAACAATATAGGGGTTTTATGTTTGTTTCTAAGGTGGAACCTGAAAGATGTCAACAAGGGAAAAAAGTGTGGTTCAAGTCACAATGTCTACCAAGGTCAGGTCTTTAACCAATTCCCATGTCTGTTCTTTGGTAAGGAATGCTGTAGTCCAAAGGGGGACAGTAGCCAAGATATATGAAGTCCATAATGAGAATAAAGTCTCAAGGAATTGTGCTAGAAGGGCTATATGTATTGACTATAACTCAGTGATAGGATTTTATATTCCCTGTGGCAGTCATGAGAATTCCATTTCTTCCACATCACCACCACTAGGCATGGTGAGACATTTTAACAGATGTGTGATGGTTTCTTGTTGCAGTTTTGCCTACATTTCCCGATGACTCATGATACTGAGCAACAGATCCTGGCCTGAGTTCCCAAGCATACATCTATTCATATCTTCTGCCCAGTTGTTGTTTATGATAAATCATTTTATTGGGGACTCTCATACCTCTTATTGCCCAATTTTTAATGAGCACTTTATTTAATATAGCAGTTTGTTTATATTCAAAAATCATTCTACTTTTATATACTAATAATCACTAAAATTTCGCATATATGAGGGGTACCACCCTCCACAAACAGGTATTCTTTTGTTTTGATGATGTGAGGGAGATAGTGCATTTGGAGTTTGTTCCACCAGGTCAGACTACTCACCAAGCTTTCTATTTAGAAGTTCTACAAAGATTGCATAATGGTGGGTGACAACAGAGGCCTGACTTGTGGTAGAGGGAGGACTGATTCTACCACCATGCCAATGCCCCTGCCCACGCAGCCATCTCTGTGCATCAATTTTTGGCCAAAAAGCAGCGGGCCTCTCTTGCCCTACAGACTTTACTCACATGAGCTTGCTCTGTGAGACTTTGCTTTGTTTCCAAGAATGAAGAAGGAAGTGTCAGAACCATGAATTTAACATGTAGAAGAGGTGAAGAGAAAAATGAGGACGGTGCTGTCAGCCAACCAAACAGATGAATTTGCAAACTATTTCCAAGAAAGAAATCACAGATTCGGCAAATACATTAAGTGTAACAGAAAGTACTTCGAAGGTGATAAGATGGTGTTGTTTTTTAATCTTAATATAGAGTTTTGACAAAAATCCAGTTTGGGGAGAGTACCCCTCACTTATCCCGAGACTGGTTGGTCCTACCCAAAACCTGATTGCATATCCTGGGCATCTGGTTGGTCCTATTCAAAACCTGATCAAGTACAGAAACTCCACTTCCTCCATGAGATATCTATCTCATTCAGGCTGTCTATATTCAAAACACCAGTGTATGCATAGAAAGTTATAATATATATAGGTATATTTTTTTCTTAAAATGCTCTTTCTTGGCTAGAGAGTGGTTAGTTCCCTTTCTTGAACAACTGACTTAAGTCTTCATTTCATTTCCCCTACTTCTCTAAACTGAAACCACTCAGAATCATTGTGCCTGAGGCAAGGGAACAAGCAACATCGGGGTTCTTTTGGATGATATAGGTAACTTAGCACATACCAAACATGTCAAGAAGGAACAAATTCATGCCTACAAAGTCCTTAGACTAGTGCCTCACTAAACGTCAGTTATAAAATGACAATTCGGTGCCAACAAGTCAATTCAGAGACATCAAAACCCTTAAGGACAGAGTATCATTGTCCCTGTGGGATTCTGAGACCGCCATTCTCTATGGGTGCAGAAGGTCTTAGTTTTCTCCTGTGGAGTTCTAAGGTAGGGTCAGCAGCTCTACTTGAACCTACAACATCACAGGCCTCTTGACATTAGTTATACTTCTGTAACATCTCCGCAGATGAGAAATCCAAGCGAGCAGCCTGATATCACTGAAAGCAAAGCAATCCAAATGGACTTTATTTTCAAGGTTATTTACACATTTCCCCCGAATTTTAAAGAAAAAAAGTGGATTGATTCCACAAAATTTCACAGAGATGATCTTTGTTGGACCTTTGTTATAGGAGGACTCCAAGGCTGAACGGCCTGCTGTCATGTAAAGGTACTCTGACTTAAGTATTTTTATGACAAATACACAGTCTCCTGTGTCTCTGCCGAAACCATTGAGAGATAACAGATCCATGCTGAACAGCAATCTCCTATATAAAATCAGGTAGAAAATCATTACTAATTTAGCTTTGCATAGTTATGGTTCAAATTAAAAGAGTTTATTTTTCAAATCAAGGTTTGGGGTGAATAATGAATGCATGGCCCTCACTCGTGATAGAATGAGCTGGAGGCATGGTCCCATTATTGACCTTATGAATGTTTGTCCTTCTTTCTTGGTTGTTGTTTTTAAGGATTCCCACCTGGATAACCATAAGGTAGAATCAAATGGTCATATTAAGTATATAGGGAGAAGAAGATTGAATAAATTGAGGAATCAAAATTTTTTCTCACATCCATAAAACAGGATTAAAACCAGCACCGACTAATTTGGATTTTCTTTCAATTTTATTGATTCTCCTATGAGAAGAAAATGAGAATTATGTTTGACTTTCTGGAATGTGTATTTTTTAAACATTATAGAAATCAGCAGTACTGTTCGTCAATATTAATTTTAAAGTTCCCTGTTCCTACTGAATTGGGTCTAGCACCAGTTCTAAAATGGCATGTCATGTCAATTGCTTCAAGCCTAATGAGCAGGAATTATGCAATTTGGCATTATTCATTATGTAAGGGAATTAATTTCAAAAATATGTCTTCACTGCTAATTGATTTCATAGTTAGCATGAGGGTTGTGCTTCTTTGAATGGACTAGGAAATGGGAAGGAGCACAGATTTTGAGAATTTTCACAGAGGATGAAGCACAGCAGAAACTTTGCTCCTTGGTTGCTGTTGTCTTCAAACCCTCTGTCCAGAAATTAGATATTATCTACGAGTTAAAACTGTCTAAAAGAGGTAATAGGGTAAAAGAACAACAGTAAATATAGCAGCAAAAAAGAGTATGATTCTTTAATATTTAGAGTAAGTTCTAGTTTGATGGTGAATTTATATCATTTAAGTACTAACCATATCTGAACCTGATTAGCTTCTGAGACCAGACATGTTCAGTGGCACATCTGTAGACACAATGAATTTCTAATCTCATCTTTACTATGAAATAATACCTTTCACAATTATGTCCTTAGACATTCATATAGTTCAAGTTTTCATGCTTCATCCATTGTTTACTGCTCATATATTTATGCCCTACATAAATAAGATTCATAATTAGTAGACACAATAAAAATCATTGTTTATATGCTGATGCCATTGATATTTCAAACCCTTTATTACTTTCTAAAAATATAGAACTTCAGACAATAATAGAGTGGTACTTTCTTAAATTTGTCTGATACAATCGATGTATGGATTGTTATAGAAGCTGAAAGAAGCCCCAATAAAATCATTTTTTTGAAGTAGCTTTTAGACAAGGTTAGTACAAGGCAGAGAAGCCACCAGCTAAATGTAGTGACAGGGCATGTTAACTTCTCACTGTGTCTTTTCTGCTTAGGCATTCAAGACAGATCTGTCAGTAATAATTTCCAGAGTAATTTTTAAAAACCTGTGATTCCCTCTCTTATTAGTTTTAATAAAGAGTCACTACTCCCTAAGCTTGCTTGGAAAATTATTACCTATCAGCAAGACAGAAGAGAAACATATATGCTATTGACAGCTGTAGAAAGTAGGTCCCTAATGATGGCTATTAAGTAGTGAACATTAGTTTTTCAAAAAATACAGTCAAGACTAAATTAAGTTCCTTTGGAACATGTAACTTCAATTCTAAAGCTTGAATTATTTATTGAATTTTTAGATTAAAATTTTTGCATTCAAATCTAGAAGCAGAAGATTACTTGAATGAAGAGTGAAAACAGAGAGCATCACAATAAATGTATCCATTAACTGATAGAATTTTCTTTACTAATGATCTTATATCATTAGACCCAAATAAATATTGAGAGGCAGTTTATGTGCAATATAATGGGAGTTATACAATTGTCATATGTTGACAGTAATGGTATTCTTCTACCTGTAAGTATTTAGATTTTCAGTTAGAAAGTTTAGATCTTGGATTTGTCAATTTTGAGTGATTATTGCCCTAGGACCTGTTTGCTATTTAGATTTTTTCTTGCTTAGTCAGATTTGCTGTGTGTTTATGGCTATAGAACCTAATACAATACATAATATTGGTTTTGGGCTCAAATATAACACCCATGTAATTAACTGTTTTACTATGTTTCACTCTGTGTATAGGAAATACAAATTGACCTGTAGTGCAATAAATCTTTTGATATAATGAGGAATTTTATGGTAGTACCTCAATAGAACTATAATGTGCAAACAAAAGGCAAGAATGGATAGATTTCTGGCAAATTTGCTGGATGAATGTATGCCTGAACAAATGAACAAATGGATGGATGGAATCCATTGCCTTTACTGAGTTAGCTTAATTTTTTTAAGAACTGGAGGAACAGTAACCTGCTTAAAGTCCCGCTTTTCTATGAACATTTCATGCCCTGTGGGGATGCTGTGATCCTACTTGCTTCAGCTGTTCTGTCAGAGACAACTTGAGGAGTGTAATAAGCTAGATGAAGTCTAAAGCTAACTGAATGCATGAAGAGAAAGTTCAATAATGAGCAGTGTCCAGTGTGGTTAAGAATGTCAAAGACAGAGATGGTTCCCCAAGTGTGCGGAGACCAGGGGGACGTTTACGTACATGCTTAGGCTAAAGCCTTTGCGTATGGCCTCCCCTCCCCTCTGCTGTCATGCAGCTCAGCAGCAGACTCACCAACTCCTGTTAATGTGCCATTCATTTTTTTTTAAGCCATCAGTTCAAAGAGAAATCATCTCGATGTGAACGTCACTGTTGGGGGAGATAAATGTAAAGAAATAATTCAGGTTTGAAAGCTATCGTCTAAATTTACAGCTATATGTGGTCAAACAACTATTGACGCTGGAGAGTTTCCAATTGCTGGTAATAGACTGGAAAAAAAGATAATGTGTTTGATCGATCAGCATGAACAAATTTCATTTAGGGGATCAATAACAGTTTATACTTGACAGAGCTGAGGGACCACATTTATTTTTCCCTTTGATTGAATAAATGTTTTCAATGGGACCGCAAATGTAAAGCAATCCTAACCATTTCTTCACTTGAGGCACTGCGACAGCTACAGTGTTATTGCAAGTAATGTGTATTTAAAACTAATATACAGAAAAGTGGATAGCCAGGGGCTGGAGCAGTTGAATGAGACTAATGTACACTTTATTAAAACGCAACACATGGCAAGAGTACAGTTTGATTTCCTTGGTTTTGAGCAATGTACAAAAAACAGAAGAGAGACATCACATTTCATGGTGCCACGCTTCCTGAGTATGGGTTTTGTTTTGTTTTGTTTTGTTTTGTTTTGTTTTGTTTATCTCACCCTCTTTGTATTAAGATTAAACCCTTCATTGGATGAAATAAATTATGAAATTATTAAATAATGTGAAAGAGCGAGAAAGCACGTGCGCGCGCGCGAGAGAGAGAGAGAGAGAGAGAGAGAGAGAGAGAGACTAATAACAAATAGTCTATTTTTTTCCCCAGGCTCAGCAGCACAATCTCCTCTAGCATTTCCTGTGCATTCTTGGGGTCCAATAAATCTCTCTCTGTCTAGGGCCATCTTCACATCTGCTATCGGGTCAAGCTCAGTACTTGTCTATTGAATGAATAAGTGATTGAGTCCATGCCTCATGATTGTAGTGGTTCTCACCATAGGATTTTGCAGCTGATGCTGATTCAAGTCTCTGCGGTTGGACTCAGTCGGGAGTCCTGAATTCTGGGATCTCCAACTTATCTTTTAAGTAGAAGAGTTCCTCGGGCCAAATGTAACAGATGAAGATAGACGCTGAATGGTTGAGATTTATCGCTGGTTCTGTCTGAAGGCGATAGGTATGTTACTTTTATAGTGTTGAATATGAAAAGATGAAACATGTCCTGAAAAGAGAGCTGTCATCATCTTTATTTCCAGACTAATGATAAATTGCTCCATCCTTTTAAAACATATATTTCCAAGGGATTTTAGGGACATTCTTCTTATTAACCCATAATGCTCTCTCTTCCAAATGGCATTCATGTCCACTACCCTGAGTTTTCCTCTTCAATCTCAGAAAAGGCAGAGTGCAGATCCAGCACTCTTGCTTTGCCGTGGTTGTGTTCATCTAAGCGTTTCATCAAAGAACTTGGGTGAGTCGCGATGCTAGTTGAAACAGCTGCTTATTTTCAGAAAGACTTATTGGCACATCTCGAAAGACCACAGCAATCCAGGCATTTCACTCCAGGGTTTACTTAGAGAGAGAGGGGAGTAAAGTTTCCTAGCAAAGAGATTTCTTTCGCCTAATAATGCCTAAAAATTCCTCCCCAAGGGCCCGGTGTTGCTTCACCCTGTAATTAAGTTTCCAGTGGTACACGGATGACAAACGTGCCTTGAAATGTGGGGGAAATGCCAATAGTGCATGCGTCGTTCCAGATGCCTCCGCCAGCTCCACATTCCCCAGCATTGCCTCCAAGTGGGAGCTGAGAGAGTGCGAAGCTTGTTCCTGAGGAGGAGAGCCGTGCCAGGTCTATTTTAGGCACTGGTGTTTGGAATTGTTTAAAATGCATATTGTTTGTGTACATCTCACGGAGGAAAATGCCAGCGCCGAGTGCCCCGGGCTGCTTGCATGTCAGATGATTAAGTCTTCACGTCCTGCGGCTGAGGGGTCATTATCAATGGTACTTCCAGGTCAGGGTGTACACAGTCGAGTTGGAGGCAATGGTTAACCTTTCCATGGCACTTCGGGGTAACACGGCTTCTTAGGGCATAAATAATCATTTTTAATTTGTTTGTCTGAGTTTTATTTGTTTAAGAATGCAAATGTATTATAAGATATGTGACTTACAGATATTCTTCGGGGAAGAGAAAGTAGCTTCTTTAACATTCCACTGTTTTAACTTTCTAAGCCAAACATATAAGGAAGAAAAAGAAATGACAAAAAAGTAGTAGAGATGATTGCTTTACATTTTTAATATTTTTCTTATAAAATGTCATCTTTCTTGGAATTATAAAATTGTTTCTTTGATTTTCACATATAGACATGTTTATCAAATAAAATTTAATTTAAAAATGGCTCAATGATACTTCAAAAATTGCTATCTTTCCATATATCTTTTGCTTTATTATTTATTTATTTAACTTTGGAAAAAAATCAACATAAAAAATTCCAATAGAGTACAGTCTACTCTTGAGGTTGCCTGCACTCAGTCAATTTAAGGATTACCAGTTTTTGGCATTGTACCTAACCACTCCTATTTTTTCAAAATAATCCCTCATATACTGTGCACCCTTATTTGTCACAGCACTATTCATAATACCAAAAAGATTAAAAACAGCTTAAATACCCAACAGTGGGGAGAATTGATTCATAACCATTGTGTATGCACATAGTAAGGTATTACAGATGTTAACTAATGAGGATGACTCTTTGAAACTCATCAAAGGGATGAACCTGAAGGATATTATGCTTTGTGAAATTGATCCATAACAAAAGGACAAATATAATATAACTTCACTAACATCAAGGGTCAATAGAAGGTTTCCCACTAACAGTGCATTCTTTGGTGATTATCATGGTTGGACAAGGATGGAAGGGTATATCACTAACTAGAGGGGAGCACATATTAACTTGGGGGAAATGAAAGACACAGATAAAAAAAATATTTTAAAAGAATCCCAGAGACCTCACTCAAGATCAATACTCTGTTTTTAGAAAACAAAATGTAAATGAATGAATGAGTGAGATGGATAAAATAACTTCTGATTTGCCAGCTAAATGTCTTAGCTATCTGGGGCTATGATACCAGAAATACGACAAATGGATGACTTTAATAAACAGAAACTTATTTTGTGAGGCAAGGAGGCTACCAGACTGAATTCTGAAGGTTTGTGCTGTCTCTGCCATTCCTGAAGGAAGGTCCTTTCTTATTTTGTGCCTCTACTCCTGGAAAATCTTCACGTGACTGACATCTCCCTATCTGCTTGCTTGTTTAATCTCTTTTCTATCTCATAAGAGACTGGTTGACATAAGCCCCAACTCTACATTAGTCCTGTCTGACTTCCCATCCTCAAATATGAGTACACATAAATACAGAACTTAGGGCAGGGGAAATGAAAGATTTTCTATTCTCGTGATGGGTTAAGGTATTGGACACCCACAGGTGGAGTTCTACCCTGTACACTAGGGTCTCTGTGAGTTTGAATTGATTCAATGGCAATCGGTGAGATAGGATTGAAAACACATTTAGGAAGCACAGTTCAATATAACCCTGTATATGGGGTAAAATAATAAATCTTAGAAATCTTACTCATGATTTCAGTCAACATTCTAATGAGCCACCCCGTGCTCTTCAACCCAAAACAAAACTCAATTCCATTGAATCAATTCCAACTCACATTTCTTAACACACTGTGAAAAGTGAGAACAATAGCAACAATAACAAAACATTTCAGGGCTTATAAAAGAGAATTAAAGCAGTAAGCCTTTAAGTGAGCAACTGGTGAGCAAAAACAAATTGAATTTTTTCTAGACTAGATATTTAGACATTATGTGATAGAGCATGAGCAGCATATTTTTGTTTTAGAGACATGAGCAACCTGATTAAGACATGACTTTAAATGATGTCTTACTTTTTCTCTGCCATGTGGCATTAGAGGGCACAGCTTATTTTTTTTAGAGTATGGGGCTAAAAGTCTACACCAGGGTCTGATCTATGTCAATTATGTCATTGAAGGTACTTCCAAGGGCTCCTTGTTTCTTCGACTTGGATATAACCCACACATGGTATTTGCATTACTAGAGCTGTGCCCAGATCTATGTCCTGGAATTTTTGTAATAAAAAAGTGATTAAGTTTATGATACACCTTACATTGTCAAATAAAACTTATTTTTAAACAGGATTGCATCCATAGGAAGAGGGGATTAGAATAGCAACACATATTGCATGAGAGGGGCACAGTTTAATCCATAAGATATGTTAATAACAACTGTAAGAATAAGGCTGCAGAAGCTGTTTGGCCACATCATGGTGTGTATAATAAGTGGATCAAATACAATGTACAGTGTGTGTTTTGTTCCACAAAATTTAAATAGGTCTTGTAGATCGATGAGTGATTCTCTTACAAGTAGTGATTCAGGGATTGAATTCCTTTCATCTTAATGGCTTTGCCAGTTTCAGCCGTGGCATTCAGAACATGGACTGGAGATTTAAAAAGGAGAGCCTGTGGAAGATCTCTTGTGGATGTGCGCATGTGTCATGGAGCCTGGTAGTGTAGTGGATTATGAACAGAACTAATAGTTAGGCAGTGGGAGAAACATGAAACTTTTAACTACCATCAAGAGGTACACTCTCTGAAAGTCAGTGGATGAGATGGATAAAATAGCTTCTGATGTGCCAGCTAAATGTCTCAGTTATCTGGAGCTGCAATACCAGAAATACCACAAATGGATGACTTTAACAAACAGAAATTTATTTTGTGAGTTTAGGAGGCTAGAAGAACTAATTCTGAATTCCATCTACTTTGTCCTATGGGATCAATATGAGTCACGATTTACTCCATGTCAGTAAGAGGTTGTGACTTATATAAAAAACCTAAAGCCTATGACAAAAACACAGTGCAATTGCTACACTCTACTTCAAATGAGGAAAACAGAGTTTAACTGTTTATTAGAATAAGAAATAGGATTAGTGAAAATTTGTTTCTGGCACAGCTATGATCCTTTTAAAATGCACTGCTGATGTGATTATTTGCATGGAAATCTCTAGAAGAAATGCATAGCATTTCAAATTTTTCAAAGTAAGCTGTTTTAAATAATTTTATGCTAAGCAGTATCAACTGATGTGTGCAGTTTGAAAGAAAAAAAAATAACAAAGACTCGAGCCCTCTTGGAGAATTTTGGCAACCCTGAAGAATGTGATGGAAGCAGAAGTTGGTTCTACTGCAAACTTTATAAGACTCAAATGTCTTGGTTTTCATTCAGGCCCAAGAAAGGACCTGGCTTCAAAGCAAGCAGTCCTATCTCTTAAATTCCCATTGGTTTAGCTATTGAGCTATTCCAACTAGATAGGCTGAGAATGATAAGTATTTCAAAAGAAAAGCAACAAGATTTTTTACTAACTAATCATATTTTGTTTTGATCTTTCAACAGAGTGTAATATGATCATTTTTACAATATGGTCTAATGGGAAAATCTAAAAGAATATAAGAAAACTTTAAAAAGTTTTGGGGAAATGCCATTAGCTTTTCATTCCACTTTTCCATGAACTTTCTGAAGCTCCATCTTGTACAATGAGTCCAATAATACATATGTAGAATCTTGTATGTAATTTAATAATGCAAAGGGACATCTATTTGTTTAAAATATGTTTGTATTTCTGGAAGCCATGATAAAATAAACCTGTTATATTTGCAATTCCAAGTCTCTGCATTTCTCCAGCCAAGAGTTTTCTTGTCCTTTTTTCTTCTCTCCTTTATCCCTTAACCCCTGCCACCTAGACTAATAAATTAAAAGCCCAGTGTATGGGGATGCTGTCAGTTTCTGAGTTGTAATGAATGTCTCCTCATTAATCAGAGAGTAGATATCCTAATAGAGATGGTTTATTCTCTTCGGTGAACAAGGTACCATTACATTATATTGAAGGCCTGGTCTTTATTCTTGTCTAGAGCACCCAGAAATAATCCACTAGAAGGACATAAAGATTATATAGATAGTGACCAAAGTAGTATGAAGGAGAAGAGAAAGCCTGTGTTAGTTTTATTAATTAGAAAATATTAGGTTCTTTTTTTCAGAAGAAAGAGAATCTTATAGCAATTACCCTTTATGTATATACATCACTTGTTACACAAGAAGCTATGAAATTTCTCTGAGAAGCTGGAAGTAGCATTTTGCATTTGTTATAATGAGATCAATTTAGTGAATAACTTACTAAATTTATCTTAAATTTCAAAACTTCTGAGCAAATAAGCATTATGAATTATCTCTTGATACTAAAATTAGTTTTTTAAATGAAAAAAATGTTTTAAGTAATTACTCCTCTAGCCATTTGACTAAGGGACTTTTTGAAATAAAACTAGTTCAATATTAAAATCAAAATTCTCTTGTTAGGGAAAATAAACCTTATTAAATTAAAATAGACTGTGACACCAGGAAGAGAGCATTAAAAAAAATAAAATGGAATGGGAGAGAATACTACGGCAAGCACAATTTGTTCAACTTCTAATTAAGGATTTCTGGAGCATTGATCTTTAAATTAAATGTAAACTTTTAAAAAATCTGTAGTCTGTGGATTAGATTGAGTTTATAATATTTTTGATCTGACCATTTGTTGTTTTAGAAATCAAAACATTTCACACATAAAATCTTATTTCTGGCTTCTTTATAAAAAGTTACCATCTAGGGCTGAGCCCCAGTGGTGTAGTGGTTGTGCGCGGGACTGCGGCCCACAGGGATGGAGGTTCAATTCCAGCTCCACAGGAGCAAAGGCTGGGCCTCCTACTCCCACCACCAGAGGGCAGTGATGCACCTAAACAAAAAAAACAGCAAAAAAAAGTTACCATCTAGGAACTCTGTACTCTGGTGATTTGTGGCCATAGCAAATGAAGACTGCCTTGTCAATACAGATGATCCTCTCTTGATCACTATGCAGCCATCAGACTTGCCCTACTTGTTCTTAGTACTTGTGGAAGATCTGAGTTGGTAAGGTGATTCATTTCCCCATCCTGTACAGATTCTTAATTGAGTTCAAGAACAACGGGTTTTTTTTGTTTTGTTTTTTTTTTTTGTTTGTTTTTTGGTACTTTATATCCTTTCCTTCTCCATCAGGAGCTCCTAAGCAGTTCAAATAATTAGCCACCTCATCTCCTAACCAAAGGATTGGATGTGAGTTTCTCCTGGGCTCCCAGAAGCCTGCAAAACTGGATATTTGAGGACCTTGCAGAACACAATTCTGCTGTGTGTGAGGAGGCTTCATTAGTTGGCATCTACTTGATAGCAACTTGGTTTTTTGCTTTTCCTTTTCTTCCTCTTCACATCCAGAGGATATCAATCTAAAGGGAAAGAAGACCATTTGGGGGTGGCCATGAATGGTCTACTAAACCAACTCTAAACCCATTATTGTCAAGTTGATTCCAACTCATGATGAGCCAATGGATTACATGGTCCGACGGGACTTCATGGGTATTTGTTTCTTGGCCATAACCTTGGGGAGGCAGATCATTAGGTCTTTCTTCTATGGTATTATTAGGTGGGTTCAAACCACTGACCTTTTGGGTTATTAAACAAATGCAAACTGGTTCTGGTATAGGCTTTGTTCTACATAAGGCTTACTCATTTCTCTCTTCCACTTAGGAAAGTTTCTAAGAGGGAATTTGAAGAAGGTCTGGGATAATCCTAAATATTCTGCAATCTACAGTTTAGAAAAGTAAGTTCCTTTAACGATCTTTTAAAAAGCATATGGTCCTTTAATTTGCATTAATGAACTCTCGGAATACACCTCACAAAAGCATACAGTGTACTACACCATCATAGACTAGAGATCAGGATCGCTGGAATGAGGGAAGTGAATTACTGGTGAAAGAAATGCCAAGATACTTGAAAATTCACAGCTATCCTGATAATAATTCTGACTTCCTCTTCCAATGATCCTGAAAGTGGACATAGGTAGGTCATACAAGAGAGGTGAAAGAGAAATGATTGATTTATGGATTAAAATCATAACTGAAAGAAGAGGGACAAGGAAAAACGGCATTCTAGTTGAGATCACTATTTCAATGGCACTTGCAAAGTCATGGATTAGAAGCTATGCATTTACTACACATCAATATGGGGCAGTCTCTAAATTCAATAAGTTGTGATTTTTATCCTGACCGCCAAGGTTTCCAGGTTAAATTCCTCTGCAAGTCACATTTTTAAAGTTCTTTTGTTTTCCACTCTCTTTCATTTTTCATTTCTCTTGTTATCTTAACATGTTTGTTTTGGTACAACCTGAACTTCTAAAGCAAATGACTTAACTTTTGCCCACAGGTATATTTAGGAATAATTCTAGCTTATAATAAAATAAGGTGAAGCATATTCATACCTGGGGACTCACCAACTAGGAAGATGCTTTTGCTCTTGTATGATTCTTTTGCGTTTTTTATTGGGATATAGACTTTCAAAATACCTTATCAACAAATGGATAGAATTGTGGCTAAGAGTATAGTCTTTAGAGTCAAATTGCTTGGCCAGTATCATCTAGAAACTCCTTGAGGCCCATTGTTATTACTATGTGATTAATAAGTTAAATACTTAAAAGAGTAGTTGTCACAGGACAAACTCACTGACATAACATATGACTCGTAGTGACCCTGTAGGGTTTCGGAAACTGTTACTTTTGGGAGCAGAAAGCCTCATCTCTCTGCCAGAACAGCTGGTGCATTCAGACTGCAGCCCAAGTCACCCGCTAGAGCCCTAAGGCTCCTACTTGACAAACTGTATGGTTTTTTATTAATACTTAACATGCCAGACATTAGAAAAACTTGCCTGTATAAATGTGTTAGACCAAAACTTCACAAATGGTAGCAATTACATGTAGCAATTTAAATTAAAATTAAGTATAGTCAGAGGTTGAAAGCAAGATGGTGAACACCAAACTGGATGCCTGCCCATTCATCCACAAAGAGACCCGAACAACAATAAAAACCTGACAAACTTGATCAGAATTCTGAAAACCAATAATATATATATTTTTAAAGGAGGAATATTTCATTTTCTACTTGTGGGTACTCAGCTTCCTCCCCTGCTGTGTTTTACGTATGTAAAGCATCAGGAGTCCACACTTTTTTTTCCTTTTTGTCTTTATTGTGCTTGCTTGTTTTTCAATAATCATCTTATTGAGGAATCTTAATGATTGTTGTAACAACCCCTACATCAGTTACATCCACCATATTCATACATAGGTTCGAACACTTTAAGAGGAGAGCCTGGTCTGACTCTTCCTGAAAAACGGTGGACTTTGTTTGCTTATTTGGGTTAACTAAGTAGTGGCATCAAAAAATCAAAGTCTGTTGCTAATAAGGTTTCATGAGATTATCCAGCCCAACCTCTGATTGGAGGGCCAGGAAGAACCTTTGAAGTCAAGGGGAGAAAGCACCATCCGACGTAGAGAGATTCAAGACTGTTCATTAGGACTCATGAACTTGCCAGCTGTGCCTGCTCTTCTTGCAGATAAGATAGTAGTTTATATCAGCGTACTATATGAGCATGAATGCATCTTTGCATAATCTCCTAAGTCCAAAGTGGTTCTGGAGTCAAAATAAATCCTTAAGCTGGCAATGTACATTTGCAATGTATTTAGTCTTGCTAAGTGATCCAAATATTATTATTTTTGAATATTAAATATTTCTCGATCTTTTCTAATGACCAAATATAATCTGTAGAGTAGACATCTTTGTATGTAACACTAAGCTTAATTTTTATTAATTCAATAAATTTTATATGCATAATCTAGAATAAAGAATATGAAGAATGCCTAAGCTATTTTAAGAACCATAGGAAAAAATCAGCTCATTATTAGATATGCTTTAAAATACAATCAGCTTTGCATTTTTTGTCTTTTTTTAGCAAAAAAAAATGCATAGCCCTACAATAGAAAAATAATGTATCTTTATTATTTTGGTGAATAGTCTACTATAACATCATTAAAGTTTTAGAAAAATACAGAATAACTGATGTTATTGGGAACACCTACACATTTGCAAGAATTTCAAAAATTTGTTCCCAGATCCCAAAGACTTAGCTACTAGGTCTCTATAAACATTTATCCATGTTCACAGTAAACTAAAGTAAAGGAATACCTTGAACATAGCACAAACATTAGATAATAAAGTTTCTAGGGCATAGCTGGAGTTATTTCCATGTTGGTAACACAACGGAAATTAATGGTTTTAATTCTTGCAATCTCAACAAGAGGGAAAGTAGGAACTGTTGTATTCTGTTGAAATTAGATGAAGGGCTTAAGGTTAAATTGGGAACATCAGGCATAGTTAGACAGATTGTATACCCATGCACTAAACTTTGAATATTGTTCAAATTAGGTTGATTTTTAAGGCTGAGGTAGGTTACCATGAACAAAAGTACCTCCCCTACCGACTTTAAAGAGATTCAAGCTAATGCCAAGTGTATCTCTTAGTGGAACAGAGTCTTCTTTTGCTACTGAGGCCCATGGGAAAATAGCTGTAGGACTTGATCATCTGATAGGGCTAGGCCAGGTGCAGGGAAGCTTTGCAAAGGTGCATTTAATAGTAGAAGGTTAGGGGGCCTCAAAACCTTGGGAAGTATTTAGGCTTCAATAAGAATGGCAAGTGTCCACTTTCCACTAAGTCGTGTTTGACAGAATTCCATGTGAAAACATCATCAGACTTGAGTAGAGTGTATATGAAGATTAGGATATGAATCACCTGGTAACACAGAGCACTTTGCAGAGTAATCTCTCATTGGGTGCAATAGAATGAAGATGAAAATATGAAGTTTTGATGTTTTACATGGACTGGAACTGAGAAGATCTAGTCAGAGTTCTGTATGCAAATGGATGTCACTTTATCGCATTGACTTTAAAGGTTGATCAAGATAATCTCATTGAAATGTTCTAATAGCAAAGGACTTTCGACCTCAGTGCTGCTACCTTACCTCAGATTCTTACTTATACACTTAAAATACAGTTTCCCCTCTTTTCTAGTCTGATTTTCTTGCATTCTGCCTTTTGAATTGGCTACAATCCACAAGGCCAGCAGTTGGAAACCACCAGTCATTCTAAGAAAGAGAGATGAAGCTTCCTGTTCCTGTAGAGTTACAGTATTGGAAACTCACAGCAAAGTTCTGATAGGTCATTATGGGTCAGATCACTCCAAGGCAGGGAGTAGTCTGTGTAGTTTTGGTATGTCTCTAAAATGCAGATCAGATTACTTTCAACTCTTCAATAGTCTCAGTGACTTATATAAGTGAATTAAATGTTTGTGTGTCCTCATATATCCATGGTTAGTCTCTACTTCTCCACATAAAAGACTGAAATAAATAAAAGTCACTAACTTTGCCCTAGCCTTGCTCCTTACTTTATCGTGTACATAGTTATACCAGCCACAGAGTACTATATGAGTTTGTGATGATCTGGTCACAGAGAGGTATGGGTTTAAACCCACCAGCTAATCTAGGGGGGAAAGATGAGGCTGCCTGCTCTTGTAAAGCAATACAGCCTCAGAAATCCTCTCATTAGACATTGCACTGAAGACTACAAGAGTTTTAGCATTTGTGTTGCCATTGTGTGTGTGTATACATATACATACAAATCCATGTTCATATATATAGGCATGTATATACAGACAGTCATACATATACAAAAAGGGTCTCAATGTGCACTTACATATATAAGTACATAAAGACGTATTATTTTTTGTTTTCATTTTCATTTTACCTTAAGTATATGAACTCCAATATTTTCACCCCTAGACCTCCATTAACTATGGTTCATATTAAATCGGTTTTAGGAGTGCACGAAAACAAACAAACAAAAATCTCCTTTACATTTTTGTTAATGTTATGAATTAGAAGGAGATATTCAGAAATAGAGTTGCCTACATGTTGTTTGAAAATTGTTTACAGCAAATAATGAACAAAGCAAATCAGATTGCCAAAGGCCTAGCTGTTGAGAAAGTGTAGCACATTATTAATTAAAATACAAGTCAGCTTTTGCAGCACTTGTAGCCTGTGGGTATCGAATGTACTCCACTTGATTGAATCAGGTAGTGGCAGCACAGTCATTTTTTATTTTGTGCTGGAAGGGATAACAAAAATGTAAAGCTGTTTTCTGCTACTTCATTTGCAAAAATATTATTTTGGAGTGAAGGCCTACCAGCGGCAGCAGACAGGCAGAAATAATATAGAATCTACATTATACCCTCACACTATGATTTTAAACAAGAGGTCTGCAACCTCAGACACTCACAAGGCATTGTATTATAGGCAGACCTTTGTCTATGGCCAAGGAAACAGTTTCCATGGAGATGCAAGGCATTTGACAATGGTCACTGTTTTGGTGAAGAAAATTAATCCAAGCAGGAGATCAGTTTATAGTTATAAAATTTTTTTTCCTGTTCACAGGGAGGGGAAGAAAGAGTTGAGAAGTAGCATTGAAGAAAAACATATCTGCCCCATAGGTTTTCTTTTTAGCATGCTGAAGTCAGTGAAATTTTTAGAAACCACAAACTATGTTTCTAGTTTAATGCTGATGGGAATTCTGAGGTGAAAGAAACATGATCTTTTATAATACACTTAAATATTTAGCTCACCCCTAGGATAAGGCAGAAAAAGAAATAATGCTGGTAATATTTTTTTAAAACACTTTCAACACTATAAATGCTATGGGTTAATTACACTAGGACCTAGTACTTTTTAACTTTGACCTTCTTAACAGACATCACTTCTCACTCATCCGATATATATCCCAACATCTGGGAAGATAATTGAAATGTAATGTTTCCATAAATGTGATTTAGTGGTCTGGACTCATCAAACTGTGATGCTCCACAGAATGACAAATATAATCATTTGACAGATTTTGAATGCTACTGTAGGTAGTCAGCTCCACCCAGCTCACAGCTTCCCTTTGGGTTCAATTTAGAAAACTTTGAAGGATTCATGAACACTTTCCGTTTATTCATGTTGAAGTGACCGTTTAGAAATGCTAGCACCATTTGCAAAACTACCCAGTGGAGAAAAAAGACTTTGTCATATTCAGTAAAATTACTAGTGACCTAAGGTAGAACAGAGAAAGTCAAATGGCTCTTTGACTTGTGGAATTTTGATCTGGACAACCATCTCTACTGTGACTTTTGGATCGTGCCAATCATCCTGGATCTTTGGATTGAACTGCCCCCATTAGTCTACCCTAGGCTGTTCTTGTACTATGTGCTGTTCCGATTCACAGCATCCCTCGTCAACAGAACAAAATAGTACTGGTTCTGAGGCATCCTCCCAATTGCTATTCTTGGGTCCATTTTGCAGCCACGGTGTCAATCCATCCTTTGAGAGCCTTCCTCTGAAGCTGACTCTCAACTTTACCTTGGGTGATTTCCTTGTCTAGGAAGCTGGCCTCTTAGTAACATGTCCTCAGTACATAAGAGTAAGTCTTCCTGTCTTCACTTCTACAGGGTAGCAGATTTGCTTACTGTAATATACTGTTTGATTTTTTTTGACTGTCATTTTCATGGATGTTGATTGTGGATCCAATAGAACGAAATTCTCAGATTTTCAATAGTTTATCCATTTTCACATCATGCTGTTTATTGTTTCAATTGTGGGAATGTTGGAGTTCTTTATGTTGAAGTCGAATCCATACTGGATGTTGTAATCTTTGACTTTTACCAAGAAGTGCTTCGCATTCTTTTCCCTTTCAACAAGTAAGGTAGTGTCTTTGCACAGTGCAGATTTTTAATGAATCTTGCTCTTATCATGTTATGTTCTTATCGAATGTTCTTTATGTGGCCCATCTTCTTGGAGTATTTACTCAGCATTCAGATAAAATCAAAACAAACAAACTCTTTGTCAACTAATAGCAGCTCTATATCTTATGACAGAAGTGCCATTGTGAATTTCCATAACTATAACTCTTTAAGGGAATAGAAAACTTAGTCTGTCTCCTACCGAATGGTTGCTGGTTTTGAACTGACGGCCATATGGTTGTCAGCCCAATGCATAACCAATATGCCTCCAAGACATATCCTACAGATTGAATAAGTATGGTGAAAATTTACAAGCATACCATGTACCATTTCTAATTTTAAACCATGAAATCTTCTCTTGTTTTTTTTAGAACAATGGCATGGGCTCCACATGAGTCACTCAAGTTTTCTGAAACTCCTATTTTATGCAAACCAATAGAGAAGTCATTGTTGCAGTGGGCAGCAATGACTCAGAATGACTTTTAACCCTTGCAGCTAGATCCTAGGTTTAAATGAGTCCATTCCTGAGCTCTTAAATTCAAGTGGCATTGAATGAAGTAAGTTGACTAGCGACCATATTTTTTGATTTCTGTTCTCTGTTTCAATCAAGGTCTAGTATCCTTAAATTCATACCCATTGGTTGAGAAGTAGTGCTTACCCTAAGAGTTTAGTGGAACCCTTTACTTACATCATCAGAATGCTCTGCCTAAGGAAGGAAGCCTTTCTCTGCCCCAAGTTCACAATGAGTTGGCATGTTCTTTTGGTCTCAGAGTGGTATCAGCTATGTGCCAGGGACCTGGTTACAGTGGGAAAAAGAACAGTAGGCTTTTAATTTCAATTCCAAAAGCAGTGCCCCTGTAGTCTATTTATAGAATGAGCCTTCAAAATGTTCTTGGGAAAATGGAATTAAACAATAATGGAGTTTTTCCATAAACTTAAAAAAACCCTCTAATAATTAGAGGTGAATATTTTACTCTAGAAGGGACTTTTCTACAAAGGCAAATGATGTTTTCTCCTTCCTCACACTCTCCTTCTCATTGCTCTCTCTCCCTCTGTTCTATCTCTTCTTATAGAAGCTAAATCCATCTCCCCCAACTTTATTCTCTTCTTTCATTTCTTCTTTTCAGCCCTCAATGTGATGCCATTACATTTTTCAACATATTTTAATCCTTTATCCCCTCCAGTATTCCTACCCATCTTATTTCTTTATTTTGTTTGCTTTAGGTACATTCTGGTTCTTCCTCCCTTTTCTGACAAAATAATCTACCTTAGAAATTCGGGGAACTTCCAAATGATTCTTTTTGGCCAATGAAATAGGAACGAGCACACATGTCTCTCCTTTCTCTCCGGCTGTTAGGCTGTTTGCGTGGCCATGAGACAACAGGCGCTTTGCAGAGCTTTTTGGCCTTTTTTATTTTTCACTTCCTCTCCCTCATGGGAATGTAAATCTTTATTGCTAAGGAGCAACGGATTGTGACCTTATGTGTGAGCAGTCTGTTCCCTGAAAACTAAAAATAGGCCTTAATCTTCTCAACATGTGAGGATCCAAAAGGGGCTCTTTGATTAATAGCTGCCTATATGCAATGGCATCAGTGTCTCCTTAGAGGACACGGCGGGGGGGCTGGGGGGGTGGAGGGCGGGAAGGAAGGGAGGCTGTTAAGGAAGTGTCTGTGTGTATGGGGGGAGGGGGGCGCTACCACAGTCCTATTTGCTATGGGTGACTTGTCTTGTGCCCAGAGTCCAGCTTTTTGCTGACTTCTGTGCTCCATGGAGAAACCTCCTTCTACAAGCAAACACTGTCACTAACACATCCCCAAAGAGAACCTGCATAGCTTACTTTGATTTCTGAAACTTGAAAATTCAATTATTTCATTTTACATGTCAGCACTCACACACTATATACAAACACATTTCATTGCCTCTCAGAATTCTAGAGAACTTAATATTCAGTGGGGCTCTAGTAATTAAATAAACAATACCTTCTCCTCCCCCACCCCCTTTAAGAACCTAGGCACAAAACATCGAAATCCAAATTATAATCTTTTCCTTTTTTTTTTTTTTATCGCTGGTTGCCTTCGCAAGGGTGAATGAGATTCCAATTGCTGGTAGTTCTGAGAGGCTCAACACCTGCCCATATTTGAAATCCACATTCAAGTACACATTGGGTCAAACCCTAACCAGATGTAGGTACACAGCCAAGTTATTGGATTTCTTGATGAGGAATAGAAAGCAGACAATGCACCTGTCTGGTTGCAGAAAGGATTTGCATAAAAATGAAGGAGCAGGACACATGCTTATGTAAAGTGTTGATTAAACAGGATCACCTATATATATGTTTAAAGAAAGAAAACATAGTACTGTTTTGGGGTTGTTGTTGTTTTTTTCCTAAATGACATTCAGTGAGTGTTAGAAAACACTCAGACACATTTGTCAACAATTAGGAAATGTGCCGATAGGCGGGGCCCATGTGAGTAAGATTAGAGTTCCCGCCACATTCATCCTCTGACAACGTGAAATCATGCAGTATGTCCGTAGATTAGACCTGAGATTGGTGCATGTGCTGATTAAAGAATGCTGTTTGCCATTTGATCTTTGTGCTTAAGGTGGAAGGGGAGCTTGAAGATTAGGAAGCAAACTCCCCCGGAGACCTGGATGCATGAAGGTCAGTGTTGTAAGTATTGAACAAGAGATCTGTCAAAGAGGAGGGGGGATGCAATGGGTATAAACTATTTTTTCTTTCCCTTATACTTTTTCTCTCTCTTTTTGAGAATCTGATTTCTCAATCCGAATGAATTGACTTCAGGAAGAATGCCACAAAGAGAAGTGTTGATGGCATGAAGAAAGATGGAAGAAAATGTACTCTAGCTTTGTATTGTTTTGAAAGCCTCACATTTCTGCAGGCTTTTCCCGAAGTCTCTTTTGTGTGCCTTGATCTTTCTGGTAAGCCCTTCCCCTGGCCTACAGGCCACCAAGTTGTTTATCTTGGTTCTAACTTAGATATATTTCTAGTAGTGCTCTGACCCTGGCTGAAAATATTTTTCAACAAAATTAGCCTTGTCTTTGGCTAATTTTATTGACAGTATAATACAATTTAATACTAAATATAAATTTGTTTTGTTTTGCTTTGTTTTTTGGGGTGGGGCATCACTGCCCTCTGGTGGTCATGGGCGCTACCCAGCACTGCTCCTGAGATCCACCGCTGGATTTGAACCGTCAAGCCTGTGGGCCGCAGTCCTGCACTCAACCACTTACGCCACAGGGACTCAGCCCACTAAATATAAATTTTATACTATAAAAATATACCTAGTCATTAGGCCAAGTGTGAGAGATCATGATACTTTGTATCATACCCACAACTACATGTCTGCAATGTAGACATGTTTTTGTTTTACATTTTAAAACAAGTATCGCTAAAAGAAGACCGCTCCTTTACAAGTATGTGTATATGTAGCATTTCCACACAAAAAAGCAAAAACACTGCCATTGAGTTGATGCCAACTCATAATATCCTACAGGACAAAGTAGAACTGCCTTTGTGGATTTCTGAGATTGTAAAGTTTTACCAGAAGAGAAAGCTTCTGGCACCTCTTTCCTGCAGAACTGGTGGTGGTTTAGAACTGCTGACCTATGGTTAACACCCCAAGTGTGACCACTATGCCACTATGGCTCTTCCTAGTTTCCCTGTAGTGATCCCAAATACTGTTTATGACACCATCCCAGATGTTAAAAAATTCCATTATCTCTCTTCTCTTTTATGGACCATCTCTGGCCTTATACTTCCAAAGTTCTTACTCTGCATTATGTGTTCATTAGTAAGGTAAGGAGCCCTGGTGGTCTAGTGGTTATGCACTGGGTTGTGATCTGCTCTGGTGCAGTTTGAAACCACCAGCTTCTCTGAGGGAGAAAGACTGGGTTTTTAAAGCAATCTCAGTCTCAGAAACCACCGCCACCCTGGGTTTTCAGTGACTCCAGGACAGTGAGTTTGGCTCGGTGTTTTAATCACTGACACAAATGTAGTTCTTGCTTCATTTTTCATTACAAACTTCAAAGCCTAAATCCAGAAAGTCATAGATGAAGTCTAGAGAGAGCAAGCCATCTGTAGCCTCTCAATGGTGTTAAAGTTTACTGTTCCTCCTCTCTGTTTAGGCCAATGCTCAAGTGGCGGAGTCCATTTGAGTTGGAAGCTAGTTGCCCAGTTGAATTTGCATGTTGTGGTTACCTCCATCTGAAGCAGAAGAGGCTCTGGAATACAGGTGAAACTTGACCAGTGTGAAAAGCCCTCCTGGTCTCTCCTACCATTACTGCCTTGTGTGGCATCATTTCTGCATGATGACCACTATCTGTCTATCCCTCCTGTTCCATATCTGTTCTACTCTGCCTTACCCCATGATGTCTTACCTGGGGTTTTGTTATCTATGGACTTCATATACAGGTCGCCTTGTCATCTGGTTTCTGTTGGCTTTGAGCAATAGGAGGGTCTGATGAAGGGTCAGGAGATTAGGACCATGGGAAAGCTAAGGCGTTTATTCCTCTTTATTTCACTTCTCTGGTAGTTGGTTATGTATTAGGCTGTGATCCGCACTGTTGGCAGTTTGAAACTACCAGCGCCTCTGCAGGAGAGCAACTGGCACTTTTATTCCCTTAGTGATATTTGGACTTACACAATTGAGCCAATCCTTTCCAACAAAGTTCAGATGACATTAGTCACTGAGCTGACCAACAATAAAATACATTTAGTATTAGTAAAGTGCAAATCAAGACCATAATGAAATGTCACTTTATAGCCACAGAAATAAAAATAATGAAAAAGAAAATGAGTGGTTGGTGAAGCAGTAGAAAGATTGGAACTCACACAATGCTGGTTGGAATGTGATATGAGGCAGCTATTTTATGAAATCCCTCAAAAGATTCAATGCAACTTTGTCAAGTGACCCAGCAATTCCATTTTGAGATAGGTAACCAAGAGAAGTAGAAAGCATGTCCATATTAAAACTGGAATATAAATATTCATAGCAGCATCATTTATAGTAGTCAAAAAGTTGGGGGAACCCTCATATGTCTGATGAGTGCCCAAACAATGATGAAAATATTTTGGCAATAAAAATATGAGGTTTCTAATGGGGCCTGAAAGCATTACAGTAAATAAAATAAGACAAACGGCAAAATATCTTGAATCTCAATTTATGTGAAGTAGTCAAAATTGGTCAATATATAGGATTACATAGAAGATTTTTGATAGTGTAAGGTTAGAGAGAGAAAGTTGGGGGTGGAAATTGGGTAGTACCAAATAATTACCAAAGCAATGGTACCTTTGTGAGGGTAAATATAGTTAAAAATTGACTGTGTGAATGATCCTACAACACTTTGAACGTTAAAAAAATTACTAAATTATTTAATTACTAATCCCTGAATGTATTTCCAAACTATAAATGTTAGTATATGTGAATTTTATCTCAACAAAGTGTATAAATAGGAAAAAGAATAGACGAGAATATTGAAAAACACTTCATCTGTTTATTATCTTACTATTCTTATTCTAGCTAAGGCAGAGCACCATCATGGTAGGCAGCAGAAATCACTGAGTGGGGAAAAGGAAGCAGAAAGTCAAATGAAACACAAATTTAGGAAACCATATTAAATTTTTTGAATATTCTGATCCATATTCACCTGTTTTTCTTCTTTGATATACTCTTTTTGTCCAAACAGTTTTATTGACAGAAAATTCACATATTATATAATTCAATTGTTTGATAATATTAAATGAATAGTGTAAACAACGACTAAATAAAATGAACAGGGTTATGGGGGGGGGAAATTATGGGGTTCTCAAACTGCGAGGAAAAGTTTTTATAATAACATACTGCCACCATGTAAATATAATTTAATCCAAGTCTTCCATTCTTTATGTGGAAAGCCCTTAGACTCCTTGGACTGTTTCACATTTGATACCAATCAAAAGGGCAAAAAGCAGGGGGGTGGGGTGGGGGCATGGGGGGATGAACTGAGAATGCTAACCAAGTTCTGTAGCACTTTTCTTCTTACTTAAAATAAAATGAGTGTTTACAACTTGCACGTTTTCCAGATGATCCTGTAAAGGAAGACTCGGGAATGCTCTACACACCATATGATTGTTGTTTAGTATTTATTGAGCACTCATAGCATGAAAGGCACTGGAAAAAAATAAACTTTATCCCCACATCTGCAAATTATAACCTAAAAAGCATATAAAGTCATATTATCTACTGTCTTCAATGGATTAATAATGCATGCAATATTCCAAAGGTCAGGGCTCAATCATATTAATATTGGTGCCAGGAATGTACCTTGTTCAAATTAACCTGTTTTCTTTATCTCCTCTCTTTTCCAGGATATAATTCTTGATATATTTCTAACATCTTTATGCCTTAGTGCAAGTGCAGTCCTTGATATTAAAATTCCATCAATAAAGATTAATAAATATATAGTATTATAAATCATGGAGATTTTCTTAGCTTTGTTTTTAAAAACTAAAACAATACTTGCTAGTAATGCTTTTAAACCTTCATCATTATCCTAAATCCTTTCTTGGCAGAGATGTTGGTAACCAAGATAATGCTATGGATTGTAAAGTATAATACTTCTATTGATGAAAGCAGCAATTTTTAAGTTTTAATACTGAAACATTCTTAACGACACATAGAAACTCTAAATTGCTTACTGAATTGATATACATCCCATTTCATTTCATAGCTCTAGGCTGCCTTAGAGATGGACAAGAGACTAATAGAAGGTCCATTAAGAAGGACGAATTTTCAGAGCCTCTATAATACTATTTATTAGGAGGAAAGACCACTGTGTGTTTTTACGCCCATCACCAACCTAAGCTGCCATGTACAGGAATGATCTACAAGGGTGCATACCTTTTGAATCTTAAAGCTTCATCATTGGATATAAGATAAATGCTTACATGGGTGAAACCAATATCAGTTTGAGCTCATTATATAATAGGTATAAGCAAAGAAGAGAAAAAATTAAAATTAACTAGGGTTTAGCAGAGAAGACTGCCTTTATTTTCTGGAAAAGACCCATGAGACTTTGGCCTATTGTTTTCATCTGCCTGCATTATGGAGAACTTTAAAAGCTACACTGTTAAAATTTTAAATGAACCTTCAATGCTTTTTCTTCTTGTTTTTTTGATGAGTGTGATGAATGCTTGTATGTCACACATCTCTTTGATGCTTACAGCACGATTTCAAAGCCGGCTTCTACAAATGCATTGAAAAAGAAAGCAGTTGTGTTCTGTAAGTCCTTAGCATGATATCAACAAAGTCTAATGATAATCATTTTAAGTTATGGAATATTTTTGGTGGATTTCTCTTACAATTTTTATTGCAGTAGGGGGCAGATACTCTATATTACTATGGGGCTTTTTAATCATAATTTTACTATGATTGTGGCTGTTGAAAATATGCATTTTCTGATTCCACAATCCTCTAATTTACTCATTAGAGAGAGTGATGGTCTAAGATAGCTACTGTTTTGGTGACAGGATGACAAGTGGTGACAGTAATAGACAATTTACAGTAAAATTTGCATACCATTGGCTTCTGGGCATATATTTATCCTATACTCTACATGCACCTGTCATATATTTCTATATATGAACACTGTGTTTGTGATCTGGGCTTTCGATATTATTTTTCAAACTTGAACCAAGATCAAGAATATATCACATGCTGGAGCATCAATGAATTGACTTGGCACATTCGTGATACCAAGAGCACGAGGAAAAGACTGCTCCGCTTCTGAGTCACTCATTCTTGGGACTGCTATCTTCCTTTCACTACAGATAAAAATACATGTAAAGATTCATTGTGTGTTAGCCATTACTTTATTTTTTAATGTTAAAGGATTATCCTAATTGGATCAAAAATTATGGAGAGGAGATATGGCTATAAATTTATATGCAACATAATTTGGATACTGCTATCATTTTCCACTTCTCTGCTACATGTTTTTGATACCGCTCCAGAAGTGTTTGTGCTGTTGGAAAAATCAAGCTAATGCTTGAGTAAAAGTGGATTACACAAGATACAGCCCTTGACACTTCCCTTGAACATTGTCCACTGCTTTCCTTTCCTATCAACTAATTTGTCCTTATGCACCTCTGACAGAAGAGTATACAAATCTGATCTGTGGCAAGCCTGGTTGACTTGAGAAACAAATCCAGTGGCACTCATGTATGTGTAAGAAACAGCTATATGTCCCCAAACAATTGTCAGTCAGTATAGCATCCCATGAAGTCCAACTCAAGTCCATAAGTCCAATGCTCATCCTTAAGTTCCTCGTCAGACTCATGCAGCCACATGAAATGATGCAAAATGCTGATCAGTGGGTGAATATTTTTGTAGATCCAATGGAAGTGGGAGCACCACAGAGCTCTGAAAGGTCTCTATGTGGCTCACCAACAGGAAGGGAATACAAAGAGAGAGAGACAGAGACAGAGAGAGAGAGAGGTCCCAGTGCTCTCCTGATGAGAAGGGCCCCACTCACAAGGAGACACCATTAGGCTGTGACCTTCTTAACAAGCTAGACTCCAGCCCCACACTCTCACATAGCAAGCTGACATGAAGTTATGTAGCTACCACATGAGTGCAACTATGTTCTGGTTTGACATGAGTTTGTGGTGTTTGGCGCAGGAAAAAGAAAACCTAAGAGAGGAAATAAATAAAATATAAACTGGAGGAAGGCAACGAAGAGGAGATGGATAAGGAAGAGAGGAAGGGGATAGAAAAGGAAGGTTGAAAAGAAGAAAAGAAATTGCTACCACTACCATCACCTGATCTTTTCATGAAAATGTGCATCAAAAGAATGCCATAGGGCTTAAAATATTTTTGAATTATAGTAATATTGAATGTAGGACAAATAGTTTCCATTTCATACTATTTCACATGCATTTAGAACTTTTTATCCATTCTCCTTTCAAGATTTTCTTTCATCCCTGCCAACATCCTCTATGCTGTCACCAATCTCTCTCCCATTTTATACCTGAATGACTCTCTTCCGAGAATGTTGTTGGATCTCCCCAGGATAGGGTTAACTATCTCTCATGGGCATTTCCTTAGTTACTTTCATTTTCCCTAGTATCTGTTAACACTAAGCTCCCAGAGCACGAAAACATAAAATACACATTGAATATCTGTATGAAATGTTGCAATTAATTCCAAGTGCTTTCTATCCAAAAATCACCTGCTAAGCATTATTTTCAGTTTTTTAACTATATGCCATTTTTAGAGGTCTAGAAACTTCTTTCTATAGCTTTGATTCTGTGTACATAATTGACGGTAAATAAATAAATAAATATATTCTCTGTTGCATACATTGTCAATAAATCAACACATGGACTTTTAGAAATCTAGTGCATATCCAACATTTATACTGTTAGTGTAAACAAATACATTTGAACACTATCATTATTATCTTAAATTTATTACATATACACCTAAACAGGGAAAGTGAAGAACAATATGAAACAAGGAAAGTGAAGAACAATATGAAAAATTCAGAATATGAGATTTCAGAAATCATTCAACAGATGATGAAATATGAGGGGTTCTCCCCCCCAAAAAAAAAGCAATCAGAAAAGAGTTCTGTTGGGCAGAGCTTTCCTAGTACTCATTTTTCCCACTGGGAGGGCATCAAGACACACACTCTGAGTTTGTGCACCTAGTTAGTAGCATTGTCTGGGTAGGTTCTCTCTGGTCACACATAAACTCAGTTTCTTCAAACTTTGGTTTTTGTGATGGCCTGTGTAGGAGAACAGCATACCTCTATGAAATTTTGTTTTCTGCTCAAAATTTAAAAAATGTCCCATAAACTGTTGTGATGTTGAACACAGCTTGGACAGTGCTTTGGGGGGGGGGGGCAAATCAAGTGTATGCGTGGTTTTCTCATTTCAAAGGAAGGGAAATATTGATTAATGACAAACTTCATTTGGGACATCCATAAATATTCCAAATGGACAAAAAGTTGACAAAATTCAGGCACTTGAGCTTGAAGATGACAGTCCATGGAGGGTATGAGAATTTATTTGGACTATCTTGGAACTTGGTTCATCAAATTTTAATGGGAGATTTGGGAATGAGAAGGGTCACTGCACAATTTTTGCCTCAGATTCTTACAAGGAAGAAAATAGAGTGGAAACATGTCTTTCTTTGAAAGAACAGCTCTAATGAGACCAAGACTTTTCCCTCCAGGTCATTACTGGTCATTACTGGTGAGGAGACACAGTGCTGTTCTTATGACCTTGAGAGAAAACATCAATCAAGCCAGTGGAAGATGCCATGGTAGTGCATTACGGGTTCATTACACTAGATCAGAATGTTAATTGAGCTTTATATTTATAGGTTCTGAAAAGACAGCATTAATAGTGTACAACAAGCAAAGGCCTGATTTGTGGCACATGAGGGACTGGTTTTGCCACCACAACAATTCACCTGCTCTCACAGCCATCTCAGTGCACCAGTTTGGGGCCCCAAACAGCATGCCTCTTTTGTCCAATGGACCAGACTCACCTGACCTCACTCCTTGAGACTTTTTTTTTGTTGTTTCCTTATATGAGAGGGACATGAAAGGACAGTGATTTGATGACATGGAAGAGGTGAAGAGAAAACAAGTGAGGTGTTGTCAGCCATGCAAAGAGATGAGTTTGAAAACTGTTCCCAAGAATAGAATCACAAATTTGCCAAATGTATTTAGTGCAATTGATAGTACTTTTAAGGTGAGAAGGTTGGTTTGTAAAAAAAAAAAAAAATTAGACACTTAACTTTGAAAAATATGCTTTTTTTGGGAGGGAGCATGCCCTCATAGGGTATTACACAAATATGCAGGGATGCAACAATTTTCTCCCATTCTTGGTTAAGCAAGGAGATGGGCAAGTGCTTTCCCTAGCAACTGTGCGTGATTCTCTTTTAATGATCGAGATTATTCAAGATAGAAATAAAGTGGTAACTCGCTAATGGTGAGTCTATCATCTATTTAGGTGCTAGCATGTTATTTTTCTACAGAAATGGAAACAACATTTCTTGAAGAAAAGATGAAAATAAGGATCTTTTTCATTTCTGTACCAAGTGATCTCTTGTAGCACTGTTGACTAAGCTTCAAACTGCTAACTGACTATAAGGTTGGAAGTTCACAATGACTCTGACACCAATGAGGTCGGAGTGGAGGTGGAAGGTGGGCTGGAGGAGGAACTCATACAGATAATATCCTCATTATCACCAAATTTCAGCTTTTCATGTAGAAAGGGATTTTGAGGGAGAATCACTAACAAAGAAAATAAGAAGTTGTTATTTTCAGAATGCTTCATAAAACAGGTGGAAGGATGATGATAACCATGTAATCCACCTACTAGTATAACACAAATAGAAACTTTCTGTTACAGCTCAAGAATATAAATAGACATAAATGGTAGCATTATTATATGAATAAATGAGTTAGTCAATCAATCACTGACAAAGTATACTCAGTAATCAAAAGATTTTTCATGTTAAGATTAATTTTATGTAATACAAGTCTAAATATTACATAAAGCCTTTGACATTGAGTTATATTTCACAAGGCAAAAAAAGCACTTTCAACAGCCAAAGAATAGCAGACTGTCAGGAATTTTCTTTTGGATTTAAGGGTCTGGGTGACCACTGATCAAAAGTGTAAAAATGTGAAAAATCGCAAAACAGAGCTTCACTGACCAAATAAATAGGATACCAGCCACACGTGCCTACTTAAATTCAAGTAAATTAAATTTAAACGATAAGAAGAATTCAGTTTCTTCCACACACCAGTTCCATTACAGCAGCTCAGCAGCCACATGACTAAAGGCTGCTTTGTTGGGCAGAGAAGGTTACAGACTCATGATCTCATTATCGCAAATATGTCTAGTAGAGCATATTGGGAGAGGCATACTCACTGGCAGACATGAACTTAGTGAGGAAAACCCAACAGTGAGCATTTATAAGTATGAAACATAATAGGCAACTCTGTTAGTCTGGGTAGACTAGAGAAACAAATTCATAAACACTCATATGTGTAAGAGAGAGTTTTATATTAAAAAGCAATTGGATATTCAGAAAACATCCCAGTCCAGTCCAAATCAGGTCCATAAGTCTGATATTAGCCCATATGTCTGATACCAATCTGAAATTTTCTCTTCAGACTCTTGAAACATATGCAATGGTGCCAAACTTAGGAAGATCACAAGCTAGTGGATGGAAAGTCTTGTGGATCCAGTGGTGGCAGAGGCATCTTAGCACTGGCAGGTGTCTTCACGTGGCTACCTCAGCTCCAGGGTTCTAGGGTAGCTCCATGTGTTTTGGAAGCAGGCATGCTTCACAGGAAGTGAGAATGTGCATCCAATGAGCTATTTATCTCCTTAGTACCTTTAAATGAGGAAACAGACCTGGTTGACAGGATAAGCTCGACCCCATGCATTCCTAAATCTCAAATTGACAAGGGATCATTTAACTACCATATCAGTGCCCACTGGGGGTTGGAAGCATTGCATTTAAACACATATTTCCTCTTCTGGACATACATTATTGCTATTGGGTGCCATTGAGTCGATTTAAGTTCAAAGAGCCTCTGTGTGACAGAGTAGAACTGTCCCTTAATTTTCCCCAGACTGTACTCTTTCTGATAACAGATTAACAAGGCTTTCCACCATAGCTCCACTGGGTGGTTTAAGCCATCACCCTTTCAGTTAGCAAGGGTGATCACCAGGGTTCCTTATAAATAATGACAGCATGTAGTTGTGTGTGTTGGTGTTAGTCTTTCACATGCAAATGGAAAATCATAATTCTGAACATCCTGTTCACAGAAAGATGCACCAAAGAAGAGCATGTATATAGTCAGTTCATTGCACTCAGTTTTGGCTTGTATGCTCCAAAGAGCAGAATCATGCTCTCCCTGTATCAAAGAATGACAAGTGATAAAATGAACAAGAACACCTGGGCACAAATGGTGTTACATGACGGAATTAATCCAGAATATGATAGAATGGGAGAATCCAGAGAGAAGGGGGAAATCCATTTAACTTTTCATTTATCTATTAGGAGTTGACATGCTACAGAAATGTTTGGACTTTGGTGTCGATAAGAGAAATGGATTAGTTATAAACTTGCATCAAGTTAGTGCCAAAATGATAGTTATTGTTATTTTTGATTTTCTCACAGGGAATATTTGTTCAGGCTCCTGCTGAGAATTCCCCAACACAGCATCATCCTGATAGTTTCTGGATTCTGCTCTGCTTGAATTTTCTGGAACTCACAATCTCGGAGAAGAATAAGCTCACAAGGGTCTCAGAGGCTTACACATCAATGAGAATGGTTGTATTCTCTGATGAGAAAAAAATTTAGTGAATACCCACAATCTTATTTTGTTTCCAGATATGCTCCTTTAATTTCCTTTATAAATACAAGGTCATAAACGCCTTAAAAATAATGTCCCCTTACATAGCCTGAAGTTTTCCAGGACTCTAAGATGAGAAAAGAAGTGGATATTTGCTCCATATCTTCCACCTACATACAGAATAATGAACAAATAAGCAGAATTAATATTGCTTAGGCTAGTGATGTGAAACTATAAAGTCTGCACTGTATGATGAACAATAGAAGGCTTTTTGTTTTTAAGAAAGGGGCCTAATATGCCATTCTTTGGTCCATCTGTAAACAAATAGTTTTCAAGACAGGAAGCCCAGTACTAATGCTAATCTCCTCCACCAGGAACTTTGCAAATGATGGCCTATTTGAGGTTCTGCATAATTTTTTCTTTTTTAAAAATCATTTTATTGTGGGCTCATACAACCCTTATCACAATCCATACATGCGTCCATTGTATGGCAAGCCCATTTGTTGCCATTATCATTCTCAAAACATTTGCTTTCTAAGTAAGCCCTTGGTATTAGCTCCTCATTTTTCCCCTCCCTCATTCTGCATAATTTCTGATGCTTCTTTTCTTCTTTCAAATCAGATACATCCAAATACCAGGATATCAAGCTTATGTCCTTCATCTCTATTATTTTATATGCTTTTCATAAAATCATAGAATGTCAAAACTAGAAGGGATCTTAATATCTTATTTGATTAATCTCTCTGTATATAGGTGAGAAAAATTTAAAGAAAAGACAGTAGAAATTTGTTGGAGAAAAAAATTAGTCTAAGTCTTTTAATTCTTGGTCAAGGAGCTTTAGTGGTGCTGTAGGTAAAGCTCTCTCAGCTACTAACTAAAAGATTAGTGATTTGGACCCGTGGTAAAATCAGTGTGATGATCTGCTTCCATATAAATTTACGGTTCTGTAATTTCTATTGGGCAGTTTTATTCTGCCCTCGAGGTTTGCTCTGGGCATTATCTACTCAACGGCAGTGGGTAATTTCTGATAAATTCCCTTCTATTTCTCCATACTCCATTCTATTTATCTACTATAAGAATCTCCACACTATTACAATTATAGTGCAAGACAATGGGTGTTTCCTATACAGGATGTTGGATTTTTAGGTAAGTCAGAACAGGTATCTATGGTTCATCTTTAGCCTTTTTCTATTGTCAAAAAAAGCAGAAGCCTTTTTCAATTATTTAAAGCTGCATATGAAGCAAGTAGAGCAGAATGTGATTGAAGAATTTGTTGTCTGTTGGTTCAATTGTTTCAAAGTGAAGGCACGTTTACATCACATTAAAGAATCTCTAAGTCACACTTCTGAACTCAGGGGATTTATTTAGTTAGCCTTTCTGAACCTGAGTTTGAGATTCTGCAACAAAAAACCAAAACAGTTCTCTTTTGGCTAATGACCAGGAACATTTTCCCATATGTTTATTCAGATTTCTGCCTCTGTGAAATTTCTGTTCATGCCCTTTGTCTACCTCCCCAGTAGGCAGTTAGTTTTGTAGCGTCTGGGGTCCTTAAAGGCTTGAAAGTAAGCAAGCAACCATCTAGCTCAGAAGCAACAAAGCCCATATGGATGAAGCACACCAGCTTGTGGGACCACGAGGTGTCAAAAGGATCAGTTATCAGGCTTCATGAGCTAAAAATCATAACACTGTGTGCTCACTTTCCTGATATGATTGCTGATGACAAATGCATGCATGAGCAAATATGATGAAGAAAGTTGATGGTGCCCGGCTATCAAAAGATATAGCATCTGGGATCTTAAAGGCTTGAGTAAACAAGTAGCCATCCTGCTTAGGAGCAACAAAGCCCACATGGAAGAAGCATACCAGCCTATGTGACCATGAGGTCTTGAAGGGATCTGGTGTCAGGCATCAAAGAACTAAAATTATATCATTATAAGGCATTGATAGGTGAAGCGACATCCTCTTACAGAGGGGTTTCAGGGAGGAGATGATTCAGTTAAGGTACAGTGTAGTAACAAGAAATATGCAAATTTCCTCTAGTTCTCAGATGTTTCCTTCCACCCACAATCATGATCCCAATTCTACTAGGCAAATTCAGCTAGACCAGGGGATGTGCACTGGAGTTGGAAACATGGGGAATTTAGGATAAAATGTTCCCTTAGGACTAGTGATGGGAGTGGTGATACTGGGAGGGTGGAAGGATGGTGGAATAGAAAGAGGAAACCAATTTCAGGGATCTACACATAACCTCCTCTCTGGGGCACGGAATATGGGGAAGTGAATCGACACATCGGTCAGTGTATGATATAAAAAAGTAATAACAATTTGTAAATTATCAAGGATTCATGGGAGAGGGGACGGGGAGGGAAGGGAAATATGGAGAGCTGGTACTGGAGGTCTAAATGAAGGGAGGATGTTTTGAGAGTGATGATGGCAACAAGTGTGCAAATGTAGCCTGCATACAATTGATGTATGTATGGATCGTAATGGGAGTTGTATGAGCCATTGAGTCCCCGATATAACGATTCATTAAAAAGGGGAGAGGGGGAAAGAGGAGCTTACACAAAGGGTTCAAGTAGAAAATATTTGGAAAGGAATATGGCAACATGTGTGCAAATATGCTTGATACAAATAACATGTTGAATATTATAATAGCTGTGAGAACACCCAATAAAATCATTGGGGAAAAAAGGTGCCACCAGGAAAGAAGTGAATTAAAACCTACAAAGCAAAACAAAACTAACCAGTCTTACAAGTCATTGCCAAGGGTACTATGTGCTATGTAACTAGGGTGCCTTATGCCACCCAACTGACCATGCAGGAATTGGAGAATTAGTATGTAAAGTTAGTAGTTGTAGATCTTTCTGAAGGATCAGTATGTTTAGGATGTGTCTGGGAGAAGCCGAATCCAAAAGTCAATTCCATGGAGATTGAAGATCACTTTAATCTTGGAGTGGAGTGACTGTTCATTGGGTTTGAAAATGACATGGGGTTGCCGAGATAGAGGTTTGGAATGTTTCTGTTAGCTAAAGTAAAGATCACAACAACTCTTTTATCAGACTGAGAAAATAATGCTCAGACACTTTTGTGTCCTTTGTGTGAGCAAGGAGAAACACATCTTTTTTATTATTTTGTTAATCAATGTAGCTTGTTTTTTTCTCAACTGGTTATGCCATAGAGAATCTAAATGGAATTTATTTTATCAAATTGAATTTTGAATGGAAAGGCAATGATTCTCTGAATTCTTTGGTCTAAAATTATGTTAGAATTTGTTTTGAGGAGTTTATCATTTGAATGATATCAATGATTACAGTCTTGTTATCTTAATATTAAGAATAGTACCATTAAAATGATATAACCTAGAATGTTAAAAAGAATACAAAGGTATAAACCCATTAGATGTTCAATAGGTGGACAACTCAAAGTAATAGATTAATAAAAGGACACTGAAAAGTTAGATAATTTCCCACCATTGAGAATAAGATGATGTTGCTGTTATCTACTGGAGAGTTAACCCTGGCACATGGTTCCTCTTCATCAATTACACTGTAATCCTCTAGGGATTGACTCCTCCTGGTGAAGTCTCCAGAGTAAATGACACAGGGAATATAGGAGAAAATAAAGGAGAAAAATGCGTGCCACTTTTACATCCCGATGTTCCTGGTTTTTTTTTTTTTGGTTCTAGTAATAATGAAACCATTCTTTAATGGTCTCGAATCACTAGTCATGTATCTCATAGCGCACACACCTGGTTTGGTGAAATGATATGCATCCTATGCAAGCATTATCTCACAAGTGCAGTGTCCTTTTCAAAAACTGTAATCATGCTCAAATCTTCATCGACATTGGGCTGAACAATGGCAAGAATCTCTTTGATTTTCTCCCTTGTGCTTCTTCAAAACCAACAAAGTGCCAAACATGCAAAGCAAAGTGAGCTTGGCATTCCTCACATCAAATGCCATGTTTCATATTGACTTCTTCCAGCCATTCACCTTGCCTTTCCTTCCTCAACTACCCTTCCTCGAGGAAAGGTACCCACTCTCATCCCTCTCTTTTGATGCCAGGGTTTGCTTTTCTACACCTGCAAAAGTGCACTTGTCATCTTTTGTTTTAATGAGCTTTTTAATTGTCTGCCAACCAATGTGCTATAATAGTTTCTATTCTGGTCTGTTTCCCGACAAGATGGGACAAACTCTATTATATTGAATTCAGGTCTTGGTCATGAGCTATCATTCTCCTCTAGATGACAAAGAACTCCCTCCTACTTATCTTTGCATCCGGGAGGCCTAGCGCAAAATTGGGTCTCAATAAAAAGTATTAACTGTGCTACTATGCTGATATTATGGAATTTTCTTAACTGTTTTCACTACAAGATGACGGCTTTTGTATTTCTGTGCCATCTTGAGCCTAACTTTGCACTATATTCTGTGCTGCTTGAGGAGAGAGAAACAAACAAAAATTCTATTTAGGTCATGTTTGCTCTTGAAGGCTTCATTGGAGAGAGACAAAGGTGATAAACAAGAGAGTAAATAAACATGGGCTACATGAGGCTTAAACTTCCAAGGATAAGTAAAAATTAATGCATAAAATCAGAGAATCCTTGGCTAAATAGGAATAGCAAAGTTTGAAGCAATTAATTCTTGATATATCCTCTATCTCGGCTTATATCTTTCTGAAGATGGTATTTTCATCTGTCTGACCCCTTCTGGAAGATTCTGAGTTCTTGATTTGCATCATGTCAAAGGAGACATCCTGATATCCACTAGGGAGTCAGCACATGTTCCTTGCGTTTTGTAGACACATACACAAAAGTGTGAAAGAGCAAGCCTAAAGTTTTAGGATGAGTGAGTAAAGTTTCCCAACATAATTCTGGTGAGATATATTTGCTACTCTCAGAATGAGCAGGTGCATTGTAATGGAAAACAAGTTCTTTGGCACTTTTTCTTGGCCTTTTATTTACAAATGCAGTTTTCAAGTTTTCTGGAATTGTCTTTTGAATAGGCCACCATGATCGTTCTGTCTCCTTTGAGAAAATAAACCAAACAGGTCCCATTAGGATCTCTGAAATCAGTCACTTTAACATTCTGAGGTGAACTGTCTGCCTTTCTGCCTTGAATGCAACCCAGGAAATCTCAGAAGACTCTTTTTTTAAGTACTCTAATCAAACCAAGACAGGTGGACTACTGAGACAACTTGCTGATAGCCATTTACTGATCCCAGAGTAATGCTTAAAGATCTTGATTTGAAAAGCAAAACATGAGTAATCTGAAACCATAGAAGCAATAGTTTTTAACTTACTCTCATATTTAGTTTTTTATTGACACATTTTTAATAGGTGGCATCAGAAATTAAGTAAGAATATCAGCACTTCAGAAATTAAGTAAGAATATCAGCACTTACTGGTGAATGATTTTAATTCCTTGACTTTGAGCATTCAGATGGTCCCATGAGCACATACGGGGATAGGATCATAAAGGAATCCCTAGTGAGTAAGCTGTTAACACTAGGTTTCCACCTAATCCTATGTTTTCACACAGAGTTTGTTTCCTATTTTTAGTCTTTTACTCTCAGTATTTGACAGACTATAAATCCTGTGTTATAAATTTTATGGTCGCAGTCTAGACCCTGGGTTCTCAACAGATATTAATAATCATACAGGACACATTTTTCTTGATCCAGTGGCAACCTGTCAGTCTGTAAGCAGGAATAAATAGAACACACATTTGCCCCTTTGCTCATTTTCAAATACAGAATGAAGAGACCTAGGTGCTAATAGCTAAGTCGATATGGAAAATCAGTTGTTGTTAATTTATGGATTTCTTTGTTTTAAAACTACTTCATAGAATTACCTTGAAATTGTATTGAAATGTATTCTTTATGCCTTTCTTAGGCATTTCTTTATGTCTCTTAGGCTATGAGTTTTAAAGAGTCTTCTTAGTTCCTGCCTATTTAAGCATTAAATGAGAGATTTCTATAATATGTGGCTCTCCGCACACCCCCCCCCCACACACACACCCAAATCATACCTTTCATGTATGGAGGAAGGAGAACTGGATACCAAGCTGATTGAAATAAATACATTTAATTGTAGGGCCACAGTGAAGCACATGCTACGAGTTCTGTTTTGAAATCATTTTCCTTTATATTGGCTTTTCATTTTTGGTCAGAACATTAAAAAAATATGCTACCTGTGGTGGGCATGTGTTTGATGTCAATTTCATGATTGGAAGTCTAGGGGTGGAGTCTAGCCTGTTAATCTGGAGATCCCATTGAGTAGCCAATGAAACCTCCGTGTGGGCGTGGCTTTCTCCTGCGACTTCTGGGAAATCTTGCAATATTTCCTTCATGGAGATGAGAAGCTATCTCCCCAGTTGTTGGAAGCTAGTCTCAAGAGACGATGAATTATGGACAAGACAAGATGACGGCATCCGAGAAGCTGAAGGAGCCATAGGAGAAGCCACGCGGCCTTACTCTGATGGAACCAGACCTCCGAAGCCGGCAAAGCCATGTGGAGACGCCTGCCAGAGCTAAGTTGCCTCTACCACGACTGGATGCTTTTGACGGATCCTGAGCACTGGAAGCGAGGAGACAAGGAGAGACCCGGCCAACGCCGGGATTCTGCACCCACTGTCCTGTGATTTTGTCAGTCAGAAGGTGACTTTATCAACTGATATGGGGCACGTGGGATAATGTCAGACTTACGACTTTTGGCTGGACTGGGTTGGGATGCTTTCTCAATGTTGCATTCCTCTTGTATATAAACCTTTCCCTTGTATCCCTATGTGTGTCTATGAGTTTGTTTCTCTAGTCCACTCAGATTAACACACTGCCTTCTAGCAGAAAACAAGCAATCTAAATCTGTAGTAAGAAAGTTCAAAGGAGGCACCTGACCCCTTCTCCACAGCAAAGGCTTTGAAGCACCTTTTGAACTCCTGAGGTTCCATTCGGCACATCTAAGCCAGAGCATTGCAAGGCAGCCACCCTTTATGAAAACAAGGGCGTTTCAGAACACCCGAGAAGCTGCTTCCAAGCACATATGCTCAGAGCTTCTTCCTCCCTCGTTTCTGGTGCGGTTTCCAGGCGTGTGGATGGAATACAGCTCCCAGGAGATTCCAGTGACTCCTTTCCTGCTCCCAAGCATCACACTGCCCGAGGACTACACGTGATCTGCATCGGAATCACCTGGAAATTCACAAACCTCTGGGTCTGCCCTGCACCTCCCAAGCCAGATTCTGCCAGGAAGGGGTCATGATAATTCTGACCCATATGTGAATTGAAGATCCAGTGATTAATATCGGAAGTGTATCTTGTCACAGACCTCACATCCAGTTAAACAATGAACCCGTCTCTAAAGACAACCTGTCATAATGTATCAAGAGCCAAAATTGTGCCATAAAAAGGCACATTAAGAGGACTTATCCTGTTTTCTGATGGGCAAAAAAATCCAATATGGACCTCTCTATTTTTCTAGCCTTTACATAGAATAACCACTGAGGGAATGATTCTGATGGAGAATCAGATGGGCTGGCCTGGCAGGCCATGCACAGAATCAAAAAGGGGTATGCAAAATATAGAAGGGGACACAGTGGCCGTGTTCTCTGCCCTCTTGGCATTTCATTCCCAGTTTCTCCTTTAAATCCATCTGATGTTAAAGGGGAACCGCCATTGAGGAATTTGTGGCTATTAAGGGAAGACAGAATGTAAAGAAATGAATGATGAGGACACTGTAAGATACTAAGCAGGTCTATGTTTGCATGTCTGTGGAAATCTGTATTTCTCAATAGCACGACTGTATTTACACGTGCAGATAGAGTGAGCGTGGGCTTATTTGACGAATGGGAGGGGCGGAATGTTTTAAAGACAATCTTAGCCCACGATTACCGCGATGACGGCCGTGGCTGCGCTCTTTCGCAGCCTGCTTGGGAGAGAAAACCCAGACTGCAAGGATCAGAAGCCCAGCCCATCCGCATCACGTTAGGACTGCGTGGCTCTAGACCAGTTGCTTAGCCTGTGACTCAGATTCCCGTGCCTGTTACAGCGCTGCTGCTGCTGCTGCTGCTGCTGCTGCTGCTCACACATTAATGATCTCACGGCATCCTTACAAAGAGTAAACTCGCTGCTATCTATAGAGTATTTTGAACAGTCTCATCTGAATAGATGCTGGTTATTTGTAAGCATGTTCTGAAAACCAGCCTGCCTTTCTATTCACCAGATATTTTGCATCAATAATAACCCTGGTCCAATCTATGTAAAGCCTTCTGGTGGCACTGTGATTAGTCATTGACTGCTAGTCACAGCCAGAAGTTCAACCCCCCCAGCCACTCTGTTGGAGAAAGGGGATCACCTCTCTGCTCTCATAGAAGCGCACAGTCTCAGAAATCCTCTATCAGGTCCCATGATCTACCTTGTATCAAAATGAAGCACAGGCAGTTTAGGGAACTTTGTCATTGTCGTCCCACTATTGGATAAACTTTTTTCAATAGGCAGCGGCAAAATCCAAGTGACACAAGATGGTCGTTTTCCATTTCTATGAGGTTTAATGTGGACTGGTCATTTGTCGTTTGTGTTGTTATCACAGCATGCAGCAGGAAGGACTCATGCTGACAGAGTGACAGTCATCTGTTGACATGTGTTTGGTAGAAGCCTTGTCTCTGTTGACTAGAACCAAGGAAGAGCAGTCTTCGGAGGTCACCCCATGATCAAGGGAAGACAAAGTCAACCTCAGTAGCCTGCCCCTCCCACTAGAGGCAGATGTGGCCTCTTGAACCACCTTCTGAGAGCGAAGGGCCTATTCAGAAGCAAATGACATTATTTCCTCTCACTCTGCATTAGTCATGTGCTCATCTCCTTCTGTACAGTGGATGAACGCCTGTTTGCTGTGCTCCAAACTTCAAAAGAGCTTTGTATGCAGAGCTGTTACAAAGAAGGCCATGGTCATGGGATCATTTATTTATCTTATTATGGCACAAAAGGAGTCACTCTGGGTCTTGAATGTCCTCCAGTGACTCATGATACTTTTTCCGATGTTTTTTGACCTCTGCTCCTTTCCATAGTCTCCCATCTCAGATAGGCTTGTTTCAAAACCACAGAAAAACCACAGCTGTGTTTGTTGATCAGGGACTTGAAGAATGAAAGTAACTGTTTCCATGAGGAACCTTCAAAGGAGGGAAAATTAGTTCTCTGTTGCCAACATGGGACCAGTTATGAAGGGATTTCCGAAATGAAAGTTGTCATTTCTTATTTGGAAAATATTTTCTCATAATGAAAAATAGAGAAGTTATGGATCCATCACTAAGACTGGCTGCATTGTATGAAGTTCTGTTATTACACTGTAGCATTACAAATGAGATGACGCCCAAAACACAATGAATGCATGATAGGAAATAATAACAGGCTAAATGAATTCAATCATTTAAAAGACTAGTTTGATTATCAGAATGCAAAATATTAAATGTCTAATTCAACAGAAAATATCTAGAATTAAAAAGGAAGGCACAGATTTGTAGAAGTTATACCATGTTCCAGACCTCCAGAGGGTGCTATTGCATTTGCACAAAAGTACATTTACTTATGCACACAGGTTCATGAAATTAACAAAAAAAAGATTTTTGAGATATCTCTAATTCATTTCCACATAAGACAAGGACAGAATCAATAACCATAACAATAATTTGTCTTCTAAAAGATTAACAAAAGCTTATCACATTTAACAAACCCGTGTTTTGTTTTTACCTAGAGATCAGTTACCTAATTAAAGAAAAAAAAATTGAATCATTTCAGATGCTATTTAATGGAGAGCTTCCTTTGAACGAAATGAAGTCTACCTTAAAAGAAGATATTAAATTGATTTTAGGCTCAAAAATATATTTCCAGACTTAAATTGTTTCATACCCGTTGAGCAATAGGAGATAAATCTCAACAAGAAAGGGGCTTTCTGGGAGAGATTCAGATTTTGAAAATCCAAAGGAAACTATTAGCTCATAAAAATTATTTTACACCATCATAACCTAGCATTTCATAACTTAAGTTGTATTGCCTACCCAGGAAAACACATTAGGACTGATGGCAGTGATTGGTAAATTGGTCTTGGCATTCTCCCTCTAGTGCATGACAATGGTAGGTGTGTATGGTCCATAGAATTTCAATTTACATGACGCCGTTGTACGTTTGTGTTTTCAGATCTCATCTCTAAATATTTCCTTCAAATAATTTAACTTTTTTAAAACAGCAGTGAATTAAAATGGATTCAAATCACCCCTTTGAAAATTCACTAGCATATTTGTTTTGTTGTGCATTTTGACAGTTATTATAAATTCTTATCATATTTACAGAATTGTTTGAATCATAGTCATATTTTTAGAACCATTAGCTCCTATCGGAATTTCTACAGAAATGCCCAGGAATGTGGGAAAGAAAAGATTTGAATTGTTTCACACCACTAACTGCCTTGTTTACACTTTTCCCTGGTCTAAAATTATCCAACATCATTGTATCAAAAAAGGAATTATTTTCATCAAAAGAAAAAAAGTAACCAAACACAAAATTCCATGCTTAACATTAGCAACATCAGTAAGCTAGATGATATGATGCTGAAAAACTCATATAATGAATAGAACAGACAATAATCGAATCTAAAATCTACCCCCAATTTTATAATATATCTTGCCATTAGAGAAAAAGAACCCATTTGGGACATGTGTAGAGTAACTGACAAGAAGTGTCACATGGAAATGATTAGTGGTGAATCTAGGTCAAGAATTAAGCAGCATATGCTTTAAAATGTGAGGATGTTGCTAGAGGAGGCTTGGAATACATGTAAGTAACAGTAAAATAAGACATGCCATTTCTGTAGCATCGTCTCTGAAGCTCGAGTTAGCCTACAACCCATTCTCTTCATGCTGGGGGACACAGATGAACCTATCAACTGTTTAAGCTGAGCTTGATTTGGATAACTTACATAAGGAAATAATTTCAAGCAAAGTGGTTCATAAGCAGAAACTCAGACCTCCAACCTCACTGTCATAAAGTGAACATTGACTCACAGTGACCTTGTAGGACAGGATAGAATTGTCCCTGTGAGTTCCAGAGACTGGAACTTTGTTTGTTTGCTTTTGGGGGGAGGGGCATCACTGACCTCTGGTGGGAGTGGGAGGCCCAGCCTTGCTTCCGGTGAGCTGCTGCTGGATTTGAACTGCCAACCCTGTGGGTCACAGTTCTGCACTCAATCACTACCCCACCAGGGCTCAGCTCAAGACTGTAACTTTTAACAGGATTGGAAAGTCCTTCCTATCTGTCTCCCTGAGAGCAGCCGGGGGTTTCAAACTGCTGGCCTTGCAGTCATTAGTTCAAGGTGTAACCATTTTGCCACCAGGGCTCCTTCATGGAAAGAAAAAGAAGAGAAAATGGAACTCTCCTTAAATGCTAGTCTCACAAAATGTTCTCACCAGTGCCTCACAATGGTCCACTGAGTGGAATTGCAGGAATTTGATGGCTGAGCTATAGTTGAATATTTACTGTGCAATAAATCACTGGCAAATGATAGTGGCAAGAAGAGGGCAGCAGCTCCTGTACACCATAGGGTTTCTGAAGTTTTGTAAATCTTTACAAGAGCATTAGACTGCTAATTAAAAAGCCAAAGATTCAAAGTCATCAGGTACTGCAGGGAAGAAAAGTATCCTCAATCATGTATAACATAAGATAGGATATGTACAGAGAGCCGAATGAAAGTTGAACTTGACAGTAGGACATGAGGAAAGCAAAAGCAAATACAGGAAAGAACTGGGAGAAAAAAGACCTTTATAGAGGTAGAAGCATGGACATCTGTAAATATATTTATATATAGTGATAGGGAAATATATCTTTGTACATAGGTTATATGCTAAATATTAAGGTAGCAGATGAGCATTGGGATGCTATTGAAGTACTCCCTCAATGCAAGAACACTTTTGTCCAATAACCTGGCATTCTTTGATGCCCACCTTCCAGACATAATCACCAAAGACAAAATGGGTGCATAAACAATGTGGTGAAGAAAGCTGATGGTTCCCAGTTATCAAAAGATACAGCATCTGGAGTCTTAAAGAATTGAAGATAAGTAAGTGGTCATCTTACTGAGAAGTAACAAAACCCACATGGAAAAAGCACATCAGCCAATGTGATCATGAGGTATCAATGGTGTCAAGTATCAGGCATGAAAAGACTCAGGATAAATAATTATATCAATGAGAATGGGGGAAAAGGTGGAGTGGAGAGCCAAAGTCCATCTGTAGACCACTAGACATTCCCTCACAAAAAGGGTCCCAAGGAAAAGATGAGCCAGTAAGGGTGCAGTATAGCACCAAGGAAATATACAATGTTCCTCTAGTTCTTTAATGCTTCTTCCACACCTAACCCACCCCCACTATAATGACTTCAATTCTACCTTTCAAATACATCTAGATGAGAGTATGTACACTGTTTCAGAATAAGAGCTGTCAACACAGGAAATCCAGGACAGATAAATTCCTCAGGACGAATAACGTGAGCAGTGACACCATGAGGGTAGGAGAAAGGTGGGAGAGAAGGGAGAACTGAACACCTATAGTCATCTTCATCACCACCCAGGGGGGCAAGCAACAGAAAAACAAACAAAAGAAGGGAGACAGTGATTGATGTAAGATTTAATAAAAAAATTTATAAATTATTAAGGGTTCATGAGGGTGGGGAGCGTGGGGAAGGAAAAAATGAGAAACTGACATCAAGGGCTCTAATAGAAAGAAAATGCTTTGAAAAGGATGATGGCAACATGTATAAATGTGCTTGACTAAGTGGATGCATTGATTGCTATAAAAGCTGTAAGAGCTCATAATAGAGTGATTTTTTAAAGAAAATCCATAAATATGATATCTCCCTGTTCATTGATTTATAATCAATACCATAAATGGTAGTTTTTACATTAATCAACGTAAATGTTGTTCCTTTGGCTATACATAATACTTTCCATACTTGAAACTTTTTTTGCCAGCACCATAATTCAAATGCATTGATCCTTCACCCATCTTCTTTACTCAATGTCCAACTTCCATATGAACATGAAGGGTTGAAATCGGTCTGGGTCCAGTGTATCTTAGTCCTCAAACAGGCAACCTAAGGTCCTCAACACTTTCAAGAGATCTGTGCAGTTGACTTGATCAATACAATATATTGTCTGATTTCTTGACTCTTTCTTCATAAACTTTTATGGTAGATCCAAGGAAAATTGAAATCCTTTATTACTTATCAATATTTACTTTCATGATGTTCAGTTGTGAGAATCTGGGTTTTCTTTACGTTGTGTTGTAGTCCATACTGAAGACTGTATTCCTTGACATTTAAGGACTCTTAATCGTTTTAGCAAGCAGATTGTAACAAATTGTAACAGCTGTCTATGGTCAGAAGTTAATAAGACTCCTTCCAATTGTTCTTATAGTCCAGCTTCTTGGATTATTTGCTCATCATATAGATTGAATAAATAAGATAATATGGTGAAAGATATAAGCCTGACCCTACAGCCACCCTGATTTTAAACAATACCCTATTCCTTTGCCCTCTTCAGAGGACAGCCTCTTTTGATCCGTGTACAGGTTCATCATGAGCACATGAAGTGTTCTGGAATTGCCATTCTTCTTACCGTTAGCTACATACAATTCACACAGTCAAATATTTCTGTGGAGTCAACAAAACACAAGTAAACATCATTATACAATTTCCCACTTTTAGTCAAGATACATCTCATTTCAGCAACGATTGCCCTTGTAAAATTACAGTAGCAGTACCTTTTAATTTATCCTTGTATGGTGCCTGGAGTGTTAAGAATGAAAACAACAGTTCCAACTAGAGTACTCAATAACTTCATGTGTTTGAAAAAGATCCTGTAAATCTCAGCTTTCATAGTTTCCAAATAGAAGTCTATATGGTCAAATATTTGGATGTAGTCAAAGTGGATTATGTATGTTAGAGTACTTTATAAATTATAAACTGATCTACTGCATTAGCCTAATATAGTATGTAATTTTATCTTACATAAGACCTAAGGTGTCTTTTACAGCACTGAATGGGGATTTTCCTCTGTTCTTAATAAAAGCAAATAAGATCTGGAATAACTAGGATACTTTATTTAAGTATTTTCCTTGGGTTAAAATTAAGGTTGGCCATGAATCTTTTCTGTGATTTTATCATATACTGTGTGTGTGTGTAAAAGATGAGGCAGAGACATTGCCTTTTTAACTCTTTCTCAGATAATTCCAATCATAATTACTAAAATGGCTCGCTGGATGCATACACCTTATGGCAGAAGGTTTGCATGCATACCCCCAGATGGATAATGTGTCAGACCAGAAACTTTGCACAAACTTTAATAATCAATGCACATAGTAGAATTCTTTGGTCTTATGTTATAGATCAAGAAGGAATGGAACTGGAAGAAAATATAACAAAGGGTCAGTTCTCATTTGTATGACATTCATTATAATGTCAATGAAGAGATTTCCACCTGGAAAGAGCATCATCCCCCAAAATAAGACTTTGGCTGATACCACAAATTTGGACAAATTTCCCTATTTGCTGTGAATGTCTGAGGAAGCACAAGAAGTGGCATGTGCTTCATGTCCTTTTGGGGCAGGAGAATGAAATTATCAACATCACTCAAGAAGAATCATAAGATATAATCATACTTTAAGCACATTTCGTTGGGTCTTTCCACAGTGTTATATTTATGGGAGGGATGAACACACTAAGTCATTTATAATTTGCAATTGTCTCAATAAGGTAAGCATATTACTTGAAATATTGAATAGAAACCACAAACACTGTTAAAATGTAAACTCAGGCTCATGTGATAGATTAAGGTAGATAAGAGAATAAGCTACCCCTGATAGCTTGATGGAAAGATGGAAGGGAGACTTGGTAAAACGTGTGATGCCACTTGAGCAGGACATTAGGCAAGGGGATAGAGGGCATAGGTCAGCATAAGGGTTTCTGTAAAAGGAGACTTGGAGGTAAGGCTCTGTACAAGAGAGAAAGACTGGAACAAGCTGCAGCTGCCAATTGCTCTTCTTGTCTCAATCTCTAGTTCATAAGCAGGAGGTAGTCAGAGACCAGGTGAGCTGTAGCGGCCAGCTACTCCATTTATTTCTATGTCCAACTTGCCCTTTTTAAAAAAAAATCATTTTGAGGGCTCATACAACTTGTTTCACAATCCATCCATCAATACATTGTGTCAAGCACATTTGTACATTTATTGACATCACCATTTTCAGAACAATTTCTTTCTACTTGAGCCCTTGGTATCAGCTTCTCTTCTCTCTTTCTCTTTTTGTTGTATTCCTTACCTCCCTCCCTCACCCTTCCTCCCTCATGAATCCTTGACAATAAATAATTATTAGTAGTTTTTCTTCTTAAAAAATCATTTTATTGGGGGCTCATACAACTCTTATAACAATCCATTCATCCATCCATTGTGTCAAGTATATTTATACATTTGTTGTCATTATTTTTCCAAAAATTTATTTCTACTTGAGCCCTTGGTATCATCTCATTATTTCCTCCCTCCCTGTCCCTCTCTCCCTCATGAACCCTTGATAATTGTGGCAGTCATGTGCTTATGTTAATTTTATGATTGAATTGTAGTGGTGGAGTCTAGCCTGTTAATCTGGAGATAGCCATTGAGTAGCCAATGAGGCCTCCATGTGGGCATGGCTTTCTCCTGAGACTTCTGGGAAATCTCCCAATATTTCCCTCGTGAAGATGAGAAGCTATCCTCCCCAGTTGTTGGGAGTTAGATGATTAATCACGGACAAGACAAGCTGGCAGCATTCAAGGAGCTGGAGGAGCCGGCCAAGAGACCACACAGCTTTGCCCTGATGGAACCAGACCTCTGAAGCTGGGGCAGCCAGATGGAGACCTCTGCCAGCAATGAGTTGCTTCTGCTGTTGATGGACCCTGAGTCCTGGAGACGAGGTGCCCTGCCAGCACTGGGACTCTGCAGCCATTGACCTGTGACTTTGTGAGTCAGAAGAAGACTTTATAGACTGATTTCGGGCATATGGGTTAATATCGGACTTATGACTTTGAACTGGACTGGGCTGGGATGCTTTCTCCATGTCCTATTCCTTTTGTGTATAAACCCTTTCCTTATATCAATATGCGTGTCCTTGAATTTTTTCCTCTAGTCTACCCGGACTAACAGAATAATTTATTAATTATTATTTTGTCATGACTTACACTGTCTGATGTCTCCCTTCACCCAATTTTCTTTTGTACATCCACCAGGGAGGAACTTATATACAGATCCTTGTGATCAGTTCCTCCTTTCTACACCACCTTCCCTGCACCCATCTGGTACCTCCACTCTCACCACTGGCCTGAGAGGTTCATCTGTTCTGGATTCCCTGTATTTCTGCTTCCTTCTGTAACCAGTGTACCTCCTCTGGTCTAAATGAATTGTAAGGTAGAATTTGGATCATGATAGTGGGGGGCAGGAAGCATCTAAGAACCAGAGGAAAGTTGTATGTTTCGCCATTGCTGCATTGCTTCCTGGCTGCCTTGTTTCCACCTCACGACCCTTCTGTATGGATTGCTTATAGGTGGACTTTGGGTTCTCCCTCCCCATACCCCCTCATGCACAATGATATGATTTTTTGTTTGTAGATGCCTGATACCTGATCTCATGGAAACCTCGTGATCACACAGGCTTATTCTGTGTGGGCTCTGTTGCTTCTCAGCTACATGACTGCTTATTTATCTTCATGCTTTTAAGACCTCAGATGCTATATCTTTTGAATGCACCATCAGCTTTCTTCACCACATTTGCTTGTGCACCCATTTTGTCTTCATATAGGAAAGATGAGCATCATGGAATGCCAGGTTAATAGGACAAAGTGTTCTGATGTTGGGGAAGTTCTTGAGTAGAGGCCCAATGTCCATCTGCTACCCTAATACTAAACTTATAAATACATGTATTTATTGCCATCAAGATACCACTGCTAACTGCTTTTGCTGTGTGCCATAGGTTTGGGTACAAGGTATTCTAATTCTCATTAGGAAATTTCCTAACCTCCTGTCTGATAAAGGTCAGTGCCCACTTAGGTCCCAGAAGTGCATTATTCTTCCTCCAATTATTTGTCCTTATTTTTCTGGTCATTCTTCTATTGATCTCCTACTTTATGGCATGGTGATTTGAGAGGGGTGTCTGAATGATCTCAATATGTTTAAATTTATTCAGGCTCAATGTGGGCCCCAGAATGTGGCCTTTTTTATTTTTTAAGAAAATGAGTCAAGTACACTTGGAAAGAATTTAATCTTTAAAAAATTTGTATGGAAAACTCTATAAATATCTATCAGGTCAAGTATCTCATTGTAGTGTTTAGCGATGTATTCTTGCTGAGCTTCTTTCTCAGTGTTTCAAAAATCATTGGTGGCTCTTATAGCTTTTATAACAATCTATACATCAATTGTATCAAGCACATTTGTACATATAGTCTGCCCACTCTTATAAGCAGTACAGTTTCTTGAAACCCAACTTACATCTCTGGCAAAAAAACCCCAAATGATATATATATATATGTATATATATATATATAAAATCTGATAGACATGTCTACTAAACCCTAACGCAATATTTATATTTTCTATATGAATAAAGGGGTCTGCTTTTTATTATTGAGCAAAATCAAACTAGTGATTTATTATTTCTTTGAGTATATAGTGGCTACGAAACTAAAATTAATGCAAAAGCACTTTTTAAAAATGGGCTTCTATTAATTTAAAAGAATGTTTATTTACTCGACACCCAAGGTTAGAAGTCTAGCAAGAGAGCTTTTGGGACCATACAGAGAATGCTATGACACTGTTTGATATTGTTCAGTGTCATAAAGTCAATTAGGACTCATAATGAAGCCATGTGACAGAATAAAACTGGCCTATCAAGTCTCCAAGGATGTGGTTTCCATGGTAGCACGCTGAAGAAGTGCAAGGTGTGATATGAATCACCAAGTGCAGATATGAATCACCAAACTTTCAACCAGCATCAGAACACAGAGCCATCGCTTCACCAGGGTACCTACAGAGAAGTCATTGGACACAGATCCAAGATAGCAAGAAGTAGTGAAGGAGTTGACTCAGAGGTTGTATCATGTGAATATGATGACGGTGTGAGGTGCCGTTGATTGAGCTCTAAATCACAGTGACTCTACATACAACAAAACAAGACATGACCAGTCCTGAACCATCCTCACAACTGTTGTTACGTTTGATCTCCTTAACGCATCCACTATGTCAACTCACCTCATGGAGGGTCTTCATCTGTTACATTGATGCTCTGAATTCCTCCATAACTGGCTTACATGAAGAAGAATGTGGCATGAAGTTTGGGGGAAGGCTTATCAACAATGTGCTACTTGCAAATGACACACCTTTGCCAACTCTGAGGAGGACTTGAAACACTTGCTGATGAAGATCAAGGGCTTCAGCGTTCAGCATGGATTCCAACACCATGTAAGGAAGACCAAAATTCTCACAACTGGTCCAAGAGATAACCTCATGATAAATGGAGAAAAGAAGGAAGTTGTCAGGGATTTTTATCTTGCTGGAGCCACAATAAATTCTTATGGAAGCAACCATCAAGAGGTCAAAAGAGTCAAAGATCATTAGGTAATTCTACTGTACAAGACCCCTTGAGACTAAGCAAGAGGATTACTTTGATGACTAAGGTGTGCCTGACCCAAGCAATGGTATTTTCAATGGTCTCATATGCTTGTGGAAATTGGATAGGAAGACGAAAGAGGAATCAGTGTGTTTTGAATTGTGATCCAGAGAACACTAAAAGTAGCATGGATAAATGGATAAAACAATCTGTCTTGGGAAAATTATAGCCAGAGTGCTCCTTTAAGGCAAGAATGGTGAAACTTCATCTTACATACTTTTGTTATGTTTTTAAAACAGAGCAGTCCTGCAAGAAAGACATCGTGCTTGGTTGAGGAGCAGAAAAAAAGAGAAAATAGAGGAAGAACCTCATTGAGATGGCTTGACACAGCAGCTGCAACAATGAGCTCAAGCCCATGTGGGGGGAACAGGTTAGGGTTTGAAACTGACTGAATGGCGCCAAGCAACAAAGCAACTGCTTTACAAGCATGCTGTCCTTTTGCAGAGAGTGGCCTCTTCTGATAGCGAGTTCAAAGTATGCAAGTGATGCCTCAGTATCCTAGCTTTTAAGGAAAATTCTGGCTGTACTTCTTCCAAGACAAGGGTTTGTTCTTCTGTAAGTCTCTGATAATTTCATTGCTCATTCTTGCTCTTCAGCACCATGATGGATTAAAAACCAAACAAATAAACAACAACAACAACAGCAATAAAACCCATACCCAGATAGTAAAGATTGTTTTCTGATTAACAAACTAAAAAAATTGTCAGTTTACCCCACACCGGGGTGCCATGTGAAAAGGCCTGGCCGCCTAATTCTGTAAAGATGAATGTCAAGGACACTACGGTGCCATTTTACGCCATCACACAAGGTTGCCAAGAATCAGAATTGACTTAATGGTGGTGGGTTGAGATCTTGGTTTGGCGGAATCCGAACAGGCACAGAGGTAGAAAGGTTACAATTGGACTGGGCATGCTCAGCAGACTCCACAGCAGTGCTCATGGATCGCGGACAGACCAGAGAAGCCATCGATCTAGATCTAGTTTAATCATCAAATTTTCCCAGGCTTAACACTCTAATTTTCTGATCTATGGCATGATCTGTAAATTGAAAATATTGCACTATGCGACCTCAAATGTGGTCTCACACGTAGAAATGGCAGCAGCTTCAGCAGCAATTCTGTTTGAAAGAAAGAAAAAATAATGTAACACAAAGAACATGATGTGGGTGGCATACTGCTCTGAGCTCATTCTCCAGTTCTTCCATTGTGCTGACTGTGAGCTTGAGAAAATTATTTTGTTCTTCTGCACCCCACTAGCTTCAGATCTGAGAGAAGAGAAAATTATGGGGAAGTAATGAGAATAATATCTGTGTAGGAGTCATTCAATACTATGCTGTGAGTCTCAATTTACTCAGTACAAAATGGACATGAGACTCATTCCTCACTCATTATCATTTATAAAGCACAGAAAAGAATTGTAATAGAGAGAACAATAGACCTACTACCTGCTAAAAAGAGACACTTCATCTTTTGCATTAAATATGATTTATTATTTCTTGATGACTTGGAGTCATCATATATTCAATTCATCTTTAGATAGACCTACAATAGTTGTGAAACTTTTGTCCAGGTTGCTTTTATACTTCTTGAATGAGAAGCTAACATTTTATTGGTTGACCAACTCTCATTTTACTATAAACCCACCACCTATGTACTGTTGTTGAGTGGATTTCAACTCTTATCAAGTCCATATGATGGAGGAGAATTGATCCTTAGGGTCTCTGAGGCTGTCAATCTCTCCTGGAGCATTCTGCCTTGTCTTTTTCCCACAGAGCAGCTGGGGCATCTGATGTGCCAATCTTATGGTCACCAGGGATCATCGTCTACAGCAAGTAATATGCCTGTAATCTGCTGTGATCTCGGAGAGCACATAACCTGGTTATCTGAACTGTAACAAGGAAGAACTGACCCTGTTTCTTACCAATCCTATACTCTCTGAGAAGATCTCAAGATGGATCTGACTCTGCAGAAGAGCACCAGGCTTGGCAAAAGTCTCTGAAAAAAGACCCTCACCGAGGTGGCTTGATGCAAATCTCCAACAATGGGCTCAAACACAGTGAAGATTGATAGGATTGGGCAGTCTAGGGAGATATTTTGTTCTGCTGTACCAGCAGTAGCTATGAGCCATAACTCAGACACCAAGCACTCACCACCTCCATCCCATCTACAGCCAGAGAGCCTCTGGAGATTTAAATTAGGAGGGAATGGTAAGACAGCTTTACTCTCGAGTGGGATACGATACACGTACATTGCTAGAGAACAACTAGCAGGCTTTTGCAGTTTGGGTCGGATTTTTTCTATTTACTATTTAGTTTCATGGATAATAAAACCCTTAGCATCAAAGTTAGATGTTTGTTTTTAATCTTCCTATTCAACACTTGCATTTTCCTATATAAGGGCTGTTTCCATGAATTCTCTGTTTTCTGGAGACATCTAAAATTGCTGACTGTGTGGTGGATAAGTTAATAAAGACAGACAGATATAAATTCAGCTGATTGATTATATTGAAACTGTTGGACTTGGTGGGAAGAAGAAAAGAAAAGCATATGTGGTTTTGTAGCTGAAATGAAGGTACCACCATGGTCCTACAGAAGAAATCGCCAGCCAGTGGATGAATCTGGTGACTATGGACTGCTTGCTAATGTTGACAAACTGATGGGAAACCAGGGGATTTCCCTGGGGAGACAGTCTTGAGTAAAGGATTAGCAATGTTACCACACTCTTACCTCACAGAATTAGTTGAACAGACTAATCCTCCAAAATGGACAGGATTTAAGCTGATTGTGAGATTTTTATTCAATTGCTTAAATCTATGTGTAGCTGTTAGTTCAGATTTAGAGACACTGAATATAAAAGAAAAATATAGCAATTTTACATGCATTTTAAATCATTGTTCAGTATGTAGTTCTCTCAATAAAAGTGGCATGCTGGAATAGAGGAATGTGTTGTAATAAATATATATAACCAGCCTTACTAGCTCAATGGCACTTGGCTTTAGTTATTTAAATTTGTGCAGAGGAGAGTTTTCATATAAAAAAGACCTGACCAGAATCAACATATATGTAGTTGGGATAGCACCATTTATGAATGGGTTATTAAAAAATTTAGAGTCTTGCATACAAAAGAAAGCACCTCTTTATAAAATATGCATATGTGAATCAATATTGTTTTAACTTTTTAAATTTTAACTATTCAAGCAAAAAATACCTAGAGTAGTGTGGTGGTAAATATGCATTTGTGCCCTCTTAAAACAAATACTTACATTTTTTATAAACTCTTCTGTCTACATACTGCCCTAGACAATTGAACTTTTCCTTTTTGTCTTAATACAAAATCACTGTACATTTGATTCTTATCCAAGAGAAATAACTTTTAGGATTGACAGGTTAGCCCCAGTAGCATAAAGAGCTAAGTGCTAGACTGCTCAGATTAAGGTCAGTGATTTGAACCCACTATTTTCTCATTGTGTTAAAGATGAAGTTGTCTGTTCCCATCAAGATAACAGCCTTGGAAATCCTAAGGAACAGGAATATTCTGTCCCACAGAGTCACTATGTGTTAGAGGAGTTTAAAGGATAGTCGCTTCATGTAGACACACTCATATCAACACACACTCACTGACACACTTGAATCAAAGAGCCAGAGCACTTCAAAGCTGTGAGGAAATTTTGAAAATGCCTTGTCTAAACTCCAATACAGACATAGAAGGCAAGTGCTTATCCCAGTTCACGTTATGATACATTCTAAGAATTTTGTTATTAGCTCTTATAGTCAACCCCCTTCTTTTTCTTAATTCCCTTCCCTTATCATGTCACTTATTGGTTTGGCGTGATATCAATAGTGTCTTTATTTTACAGAAGCTTACCTAAAGAGAAAAACTTACAAATGTGAAGTACACAACCTGAGAAAGGACAGGAATATCTTTGAATGGTGGAAACGGAACCAATGCTTCTGACAAGCTGTATCTGGTAGACCTGATACAAGTGGACTCAATTATATAAGTTCAGATGACAGAGCAATCAGTACTCAGGCCCCAAATCAAGCTTTTGGTGAGGACTCAATATAGTTTTGTAAGTCTAGCCCCATAGCAAAAGGCAAGGTGGAACATACTGCCATGAAGAGGTCTGAGCTACATGGACAGACATTCTTTCCCCTAGAAGAATTCACATTAGATGACAGCACTGAAGCTACAGCTCAGGAAGAGAAACATGTCTGATGACAGCATATGGGAGCAAATGAAGGGGGAGGAAGAGAGAGTGGAGCACATCCTGTCCTACCAAGTCTTGAGAACATTATTTCTGCTCAGAGTAGCCAATGCACAAAGAAGGCCATATGGCTGGTCCCACTATGAGACACGACATACTTCACTGACCTATAGCACTATGAGGGACAACACTGGATACACAGTGTGAGAATTGCACTCGATCTGACCCCACCACACCAAGGTGAAACACTAAGCTCCTATAACAGAACAGCAAGGAAGTCCCAATAGAATACCAAAAATAAACTTTGAGATCAGGCATGGCACCCCATCAGACTAGACTGAAAACACTCCTAAGGGTCAAAAAACAAACCTTGAATTATGTACAGGTCTTTCCTTTTTCTGTCATTGGTTTGTTGTTTTGTTGTCTTTTGTTGCTTTCTTTTGTTATGTCTTGTTTTTTTGTGCATACTATTATCTCTGCAGGTCTATCTAGATAAGATAGGTGATATAAATAATCTGTAGAAGAAAACAACTGGATTGGTCGTTCAAGGGGGACATGGGAGAGGGGAAGGTGGAGGAAAGGGAGTGGTGTTAACAAACTCAGGAACAAGGGAACAACAAGTGATCCAAAATTGGTGGTGAGGAGAGTGTAAAAGGCCTGGTAGGGCTTCATCAAGAGCAATGTAACTTAGAGGAATTAACAAAACCCAAATGAAGGCTGAAAATGATAGAGGGACAAGAGGAAAGTAAAAGGAAAAAGAGAAAAGAACTAGGAGGCAGAGAACATTTATACAGATCTAAATACAGGCATGTACATATGTAAACATATTTATATAGCTCAAAAAACATCATAGACAGGGGAATAACTAGGGAACTAAACTCAACAAGAAGAAGGATGTAGAGACTCTGGGGGTATTGGAGCAACAGCAATCTAGAAGAGAGGAATTACTAGGAGGTGAATATAGGGCAAGCATGATGGTGGAACAGGAGAAGAGTAAAAGGAAACAGAATACGCATCTAGGAAGCAAAGCTATGGATAGAGTTATAAGCATAGGTGTGCACAAGTATAAATATATTAATTCATAAAAAATAGCAGTATTGGCCTAGATACATATATTGATATGGCAATGCTCGGAGTTATGGGGCAGACTTTGGGCCTCTGATAATGCCCCCATCCCTCAATGTGAAAATGCTTTTTTCTAACAACCAAACATTCTGTGATGCTCACTCTCCCAGCATAATTGTTGAATATAAAATGGGTGCATAAGCAAATGTAGTGAAAGCGGATGGTGCCATACTATCAAAATATGTAGCATTTAGGGTTGTAAAGTCTTAAAGTTAAACAAGCAGTCATCTACCAGAGAGCAACAAACCCACATGGAAGACACACCCCAGTCTAGGTGATCGTGAGGTGACAATGCAATCAGGTAACAAGCATCAGAAGACCCAAAACAAACGAACAAAAGCATATTGTGGATACTAAGAGGTGTCAGAGCAGAGACTCCAAAATCATCTGTGGACAATGGGACATCCCCTCACAGAAGTGTCACAAGTAAGGAAGGAGTGAACCAGGATGCAGTATAGCACCGGTGAAACACACACTACTCTTCTGGTTCCATGAGTCTTTATCAACTCCCACCATCATGACCCCAGTCCTGCATTTCATTGCAAGCTAGAGCAGAGCATGTGCACAGATACAGATAAGATATGAGCTCATGACACATGGAATTAGGAACAAGAATGGAAGCAGCGATACCAGATGGAGAAGGGGGAACCAATCACAATGATCGACACATAACCCCGCCACTATCCCCACAGGGATGAACAACAGAAACTGTGAGAGTAGGGAGACAGCAGTCAGTGTAAGAGAGGAAAATAAGAATAATCTATCATCTATCAAGGGGTCATGAGGGTGGGAGGTAGAAGGAAAAAATGCGCTGATATATGTGCCCAATAGAAGTAAATATCTAGAAAAGAATAATGGTAACGTGTTCAAATAGGCTTGACACGATTGAGGTATGGATTGCTGTAAGCAGTCCAAATAAAATGATGTTTTGATAAAAAACGATCTATTTAAAAAAAACAGAGAAGATAGTCTAGTTCTGTGTCTACATTAGAAAAGGAACTCCTGTGTAAACCTAAATAACCAATCTCAAATACCGAGCTGTTTGACATCTGTCAGATGTGAAGGGATTAACCTCTCCACCAATTTTCTTGTTGCATAATCGGATCCTCAAACTATGGCCCGTGGTCCACATGAGGCCCGCTGAGGACATTTATTTAGCCTGCCTGGTCTTTTTGCCATCCCTGCTGTCCTGGTTAGCAGCTGACTCATCCTGGGCCCACAGTGTATTTGTTCATAGTTTTTTTGTTGTTGTTGCTTTTTTTTTTTTTCAACTATAGTCTGGCCCTGTAATGGTCTGAGGGAACTGGACCCTGTTTAAAAAGTTTGAGGATCCCTGTTTACTTGTTCTAAAGAAATATCACTTGAGCCTATATATTTTTTGTTTTTTTTTTGGGAAGGGCATCACTGCCTCTGGTGGTTGTGGGCACTACCCAGTGCCACTCCTGAGAGCCTCTGCTGGATTTGAACCGCCAGGCCTGCGGGCTGCAGTCCCGCACTCAACCACTTACACAACCAGGGCTTTGCCCCACTTGAACCTATATTTGAATATATTACACTTAGGATATGTATGAATTTGCATAATAAGATAAATTTGTTTTGCATTTTCATATAAACAAATGTGCTCATTATTGATAATTTTTCTTTTAATGAAATATATTAGTATATAGATATAACTGTAGGTATGAAAATTAACCACTCTCCTGAATTTGTGTTCCTTTTTTGCATGAAGTAATTCTCATCTTATTCTTGACTGTTGGAACTAAAGCATATGAATTAGTCCTCATCATCTAAAACTTAATATGTTTATATTTTCTGTCCCAGGGACAAGACAGTGTTATGAACCAGGACGTAATGGTGAACAAGACAGAATTGCTGCCTTTTGAGAGCAGAGTCTAGAAAAAATGCATCAAACTTATGAATTATTGCTGTATTTGTACTAGTATTATTACTCCTATTTTTCATTTTAATGACTATTATACCTGATCCCTGCAAGTGGCATTTAAAACATTTTTATTGTAGAACTTATTACGCAAAAGAAGAAATGATGTTCAACAGTATAATCACGTTTCTCTTTTTAAAAGTGGAGAAACAGTGTCAATTTTCTCCTTGAGCTTCTCTCCTTTGTAATCAAGAACTAATTAATTAATTAGTTACTATTTCTAAAGAGCAGGCAAGATGAGCAGTGCCTTAAAAATGCTTAGTCTAAAACCATGTGTCATGTCTTCCTACAAAGGCGTGTCTGTGGTTCCCTATCCTTGGACACCTAAGAATTGGAGGCAAAGGAATGTGGATTTGGAGAAGTTTGGGGCCAGCTTGCTCCTCGCAGGAAAAAAGAAAAAAACAAAACAAAAACAAAAACACGTGTTGCCTCATATACTAGAAGATTTTTTAAATGCTTGCAGTGAACAATTTGCCTCATGTACTAGAAGAGTTTTAAAAAGTTTACAGTGGACAATTTGAACAGCTCAACTACATTTTATCTAAACTAAAAGTTCCAGCTTACATTGAAAGGTAGATAAGAGAGGTTAGGATGCTAAAGTATGAATGTAAGTAAAACAAGAAGAAGTATCCTTTACATTGCTCTGTGCTTACTACTGTAGGAGGATGAAAGCAGTGTACATGCTTCTGAAACTGCTTAATACGAGGAATACACATTTATTAAATGTGAATAATACTATTCATTTTCTCACACTTGTGAAATTGTTCATAGAATAAAGTCAATATGTCCCAAGAGCTGTGATAATTCTATAGTTTTCTGGGAACTTAATTCCAAGCCCACAGATTCAAATCAGAGAACATAATCTGCATCTGCTTTGCTGAAACATTATAATTATTAACCCTCCACTCTCTAGAGTATACATGGCTTTAGCCTACAGCTATACCTAAGAAGTAATCAGGAAAGAGGAATCCTGGGTCAGTGTCTCAAACTGATTAATATGGAAAACTAAGACTGAACAATCTAACCTGATGATTTCAAAATTTTGTGATCCAGAGATTTCTCAATGTAGTCAAAATTGCCTGGTTATAAACTCATCTACGGTGATGGTATAATTCCCAAAAGACATTAATTCCCAAATAATTTATTAGGCTCACACTTTTTTTTTAGTTCTTGAGTCTTGCAGGAAATTCAACTCTTCCAGAAAATGTATTTGTTTGTTTAATATCAGTGATTTTTTGTGATTGTTTTTACATTTCTCACCTTTTAAAAAAAA